>JAECUM010095394.1:0-73290 GCA_016617855.1 Megalonaias nervosa | reverse complement strand
TTAATTAAATTTATATCATTTATAAGATGTAACAAATCAACATTCGACTTTGCGTATCTAGGTTTTATTCCAGTAAGTTTTTCATACTCAGACATAACCTTTCTAACTTTTTCATCGCGTGTGTATTTCGTTCTGATAAATCTATCGTCGCCGGTTGCTTTCATTTTCTTTTTTTCCTCCATTGCTTCTTGTGACGGACCTTGCTTATTATTAATTTTTGCTTCTTCTACAAGTTGCTTTAAAAGTTCTAAATTAGTGCTTTTTTATTGGATATTTTATTTTTATTCCAGTAAGTTCCTCATATTCTTTCATTAACGACAACGCGGTCAAGTGACGTGTGTGCTTCGTTCGATATATATATATAATTACTTTAGACTAAATTTACATTCAATTCATAGATCTTTTTATTTTTGTATTTTAAATTGAATTAAAATTTTGCCTTAAATATATACATATAATAATGCCGTTTCCTCTTGGTATGTATACTTGCAAGTGGCTTATTCAAGGCTCAACTGAGATTTGTGGAAAATATTGTTATGACGAAAAATTCTGCAGGCAGCATAAAAATGTTTCTCGAAGATATAATAATTCTGACGGTCCACAACCATGTATTAGCTGTGGCGTTGGAGTTCGAGGAATACACAAAATTTGCAAAAAAATGCAGCGGGAAAAACTACAGGGCAACATTATTTTACTATGAAAACCGGCAACCGAAATATTTTCTTCATAAATTAAATCCGCCAACCGCCGAGGAATATTTAAATAAAACAAAATTGAAAAATTGTAACTCTCAACAACCTAATTACACTGCTCAAAATTGAAAAATTGTAAATCAATTTTATAATGATTTTTTTTTCTGTTACTTTTCATATATAAAATCGAAAAATTGTAAATCAATTTTACAATGAAAAGAAAAACAACGATAACGAAGCAAGATGAGCGCTATGATGCCGCTGTAAAAATAGCCAATGACAATATAAGCTCAATAAAGGTTGTAAATGGCCTTCGAGAAGCGTTTATTTATGAGATAGTAGATTTGGGGTTTTCTAGGAAAACTCAAGCTTTAGCAAATGAAACTCGACTTAATGCTGTTCGCAATAGATTGAGGAAGAAACTTCTGAATTTAAAACAATCACAAGCAAATATTTAATAAAACGGGATAAATAATGGTATCTCTCAACGATATAATTGCACTTCGGTTGCTCAAAAACAAAATTAATGGAAATTATTTTTCTGATTCATTGATAAAAGGAATAAACGGTGAGTCTTATTATATTCCCCCAATTAATTCTGTAATAAATTTTTCTGTAGAATGTAATGGCGTTTGTAACAAAATAACGGCGAATATCGGCCGAACAACAGATTTAACAACGTTTTCGCTGTCAAAGATTGTCGAGGAGTTTTCAAATGAATTAATTACTCGAATTGATGTTTTAAGTTCGCCAAAAGATGAAATCGAAAAAATATTGAAACGACCATTATCTGAGCAAGAAAAAATATTTAAAGCTGCTGTCGATGATATCAATACAAAAAACGGAAAAATTGTAAACACTGAGCAAAACGGAAAAACTATAAATAACGGAAACAGCCGGGGACGACCTCGGAAATTATAAGTCAACCCTTAGCCAAAATTAATGAAAACAAGAAATTAAACTAAAAACAAGCAAAATTAACAAAAAACAGATAAACAATTAACAAAATTATATAAAAATAAGAAATTAAACTAAAAGCAAACAAAAATTAACAAAAAACAGATAAACAATTAACAGAAATTAATGAAAATAAAAAATTAAACTAAAAACAAGCAAAATTATTGAAAATAAGAAATTTAACTAAAAACAAATAAAATTGAATTTTTGAAATTATTTTTCAAATATTTTTTTAACTTCGGCGAACTTCTTCTTTGATAAAAATTTATTAAACCGGCGTTCTTACATTTCATCAATCAACTGTTCTATTTCTTCTTTTAATCGCTCATTACTGCTAGCGAGACTGTTATAATCAATAATCAAATTTTCATGTTTTATCATAAGATCATCATAAGCTAATGTTATTGTTTTTAGATCTTTCTCTCGTCGCTGTATTATCTTGATGTTTTCAGATTTTGTTTTACTAGACAATTCCTTCTGCCATTCTATTTGTTCAATCCGCTGTTTTTTGATCATCAGCTGATGTTTTTAATAAATCATTTTCTTTATGAATTTTTACCAAATCAAATTTTAATTTTTTATTTTCTATTGCTAGTTGCTCAAGCATCGGTGAATGTTTTTCATGCTTGTGATTTGTTTGCTTGCTGAGTTTTTCAACTTGTTTTTGTTGTTTTTCAACCTGTTTCAGCAGATAATCGTTTTGTTGCTTCAACGTGTCCATTATAAGCAAAGTACTGTTATTATTTTGTTCTAATTTTCCAAAAACAACATTTTGCCCACGGACGCTGTCAAGCTCTTTAACAAGGGCGCCGATTTTTTTGTTTTTGATTTTAAGTTTATCTACGGCGAGCTCGTGCTTTATCGATGTTGTTTTGTTCTTCTCGGTCAAACTATCAATTTCATCTTGTAAGACTTTACAGCGTTATATTTGCTCATCCTGATTACCAACTTTGCAATTACTTTAGAGATTACTTAGAGGTTTATCAAAAGGCGCGAGATACTTTACTTTTTGTAGAATTAATTCCGAATGTTTTTTAAACGCTGATAATAATGAGTAAAAAGATAAAATTGACTAATTCGGAAATTTCCGAAATAAAGAACACCCGTGGCAAAATGAGAGTTGCTGACATTATGAGCAAATATAACATCAGCGCATCTAAATTGTATGGTATTTGGGAAATTCATAAAGGTGAGCAAGCTGTTTGTGAACGCTGTAAAGTCTTACAATTTGATTTGGTAAAAATTCATAAAGAAAATGATTTATTAAAAACATCAGCTGATGATCAAAAAACAGCGGATTGAACAAATAGAATGGCAGAAGGAATTGTCTAGTAAAACAAAATCTGAAAACATCAAGATAATACAGCGACGAGAGAAAGATCTAAAAACAATAACATTAGCTTATGATGATCTTATGATAAAACATGAAAATTTGATTATTGATTATAACAGTCTCGCTAGCAGTAATGAGCGATTAAAAGAAGAAATAGAACAGTTGATTGATGAAATGTAAGAACGCCGGTTTAATAAATTTTTATCAAAGAAGAAGTTCGCCGAAGTTAAAAAAAATATTTGAAAAATAATTTCAAAAATTCAATTTTATTTGTTTTTAGTTAAATTTCTTATTTTCAATAATTTTGCTTGTTTTTAGTTTAATTTTTTATTTTCATTAATTTCTGTTAATTGTTTATCTGTTTTTTGTTAATTTTTGTTTGCTTTTAGTTTAATTTCTTATTTTTATATAATTTTGTTAATTGTTTATCTGTTTTTTGTTAATTTTGCTTGTTTTTAGTTTAATTTCTTGTTTTCATTAATTTTGGCTAAGGGTTGACTTATAATTTCCGAGGTCGTCCCCGGCTGTTTCCGTTATTTATAGTTTTTCCGTTTTGCTCAGTGTTTACAATTTTTCCGTTTTTTGTATTGATATCATCGACAGCAGCTTTAAATATTTTTTCTTGCTCAGATAATGGTCGTTTCAATATTTTTTCGATTTCATCTTTTGGCGAACTTAAAACATCAATTCGAGTAATTAATTCATTTGAAAACTCCTCGACAATCTTTGACAGCGAAAACGTTGTTAAATCTGTTGTTCGGCCGATATTCGCCGTTATTTTGTTACAAACGCCATTACATTCTACAGAAAAATTTATTACAGAATTAATTGGGGGAATATAATAAGACTCACCGTTTATTCCTTTTATCAATGAATCAGAAAAATAATTTCCATTAATTTTGTTTTTGAGCAACCGAAGTGCAATTATATCGTTGAGAGATACCATTATTTATCCCGTTTTATTAAATATTTGCTTGTGATTGTTTTAAATTCAAAAGTTTCTTCCTCAATCTATTGCGAACAGCATTAAGTCGAGTTTCATTTGCTAAAGCTTGAGTTTTCCTAGAAAACCCCAAATCTACTATCTCATAAATAAACGCTTCTCGAAGGCCATTTACAACCTTTATTGAGCTTATATTGTCATTGACTATTTTTACAGCGGCATCATAGCGCTCATCTTGCTTCGTTATCGTTGTTTTTCTTTTCATTGTAAAATTGATTTACAATTTTTCGATTTTATATATGAAAAGTAACAGAAAAAAAAAATCATTATAAAATTGATTTACAATTTTTCAATTTTGAGCAGTGTAATTAGATTGTTGAGAGTTACAATTTTTCAATTTTGTTTTATTTAAATATTCCTCGGCGGTTGGCGGATTTAATTTATGAAGAAAATATTTCGGTTGCCGGTTTTCATAGTAAAATAATGTTGCCCTGTAGTTTTTCCCGCCGCATTTTTTGCAAATTTTGTGTATTCCTCGAACTCCAACGCCACAGCTAATACATGGTTGTGGACCGTCAGAATTATTATATCTTCGAGAAACATTTTTATGCTGCCTGCAGAATTTATCGTCATAACAATATTTTCCACAAATCTCAGTTGAGCCTTGAATAAGCCACTTGCAAGTATACATACCAAGAGGAAACGGCATTATTATATGTATATATTTAAGGCAAAATTTTAATTCAATTTAAAATACAAAAATAAAAAGATCTATGAATTGAATGTAAATTTAGTCTAATGTAATTATATATATGTATCGAACGAAGCACACACGTCACTTGACCGCGTTGTCGTTAATGAAAGAATATGAGGAACTTACTGGAATAAAAATAAAATATCCAATAAAAAAGCACTAATTTAGAACTTTTAAAGCAACTTGTAGAAGAAGCAAAAATTAATAATAAGCAAGGTCCGTCACAAGAAGCAATGGAGGAAAAAAAGAAAATGAAAGCAACCGGCGACGATAGATTTATCAGAACGAAATACACACGCGATGAAAAAGTTAGAAAGGTTATGTCTGAGTATGAAAAACTTACTGGAATAAAACCTAGATACGCAAAGTCGAATGTTGATTTGTTACATCTTATAAATGATATAAATTTAATTAAGCAAAAACTTCGGCATAAGTTAGTTCAGGAAGAAATCGAACGTAGGAAATTAGAAGTTTCCAAACAAAAAATTATAGCAACTCAGGAGATTTTTACAGAAAAATTTGAAAAAGAATTACCCGCAATCAGAAGTGCACTTAGCGATTATAAAAATTAACCGGCAAAAATGCAAAACTCCCTAGGACGCTCGATGAATTCGAAAAACTTAAAAACAAAATTAACATGATTAGAAAAAAGAAACTTCAAATATTTAGTTACAAACTCATCTTTCGAAGGATTTAATAAAACTTATCGAGTTGATCTTACGAAATTTCCAGAAATTTCGTTCGGATACGTACTTAGCGTACTTAGGGACGCAATTAATTATGTGCTACAAAAAGAAACTCAAATAAAAATGATTATAGAACTTCAGGTTTTATTCGATCACGCTATTGACAGTGAAAAATTCGCAGACCCACATTTTAAAATGGAACCTATTATTGTACTTGAAGATTATAACGCAGATTTACTCGCCGACCAAATAAAACAGGATTTTGATAAGCAGATTGATGAATATACACAAAAAGGTTCTGGTTGGATTTTCGCTAATAACATAGAGCTGTTGATTCATACGCATCATTATAATCCACTTCGCGCTGGAAAATTTGTTGAATTACCATTAGCGATTAGGAATACACATTGTTGTATAAATGTAAAAAGCGACGACGAAAATTGTTTAGCTTGGCAGGTATTAGCAAAGTTGTTTCCAGTTGAAAAAGACCCAAATAGAGCATCAAAATATCAACAGCACTTTTCAAAATTAAATTTAGATGGAATTGGTTTCCCAACGCCGCTAAATCAAATTTATAAATTCGAACAAAATAACAAAAATTTAATCCCGCACGGCATAAACGTTTCCGGACTAGATGATGCGAAAAAATTGTTTCCGCTACGAATAACAAAATTAGCCGGACCAGATGTTGTAAATTTGTTACGATGGAAGAAACATTATTCACTTATCAAAAACTTCAATAGGTTAGTTGGTGGGCAGTATAACAAAAACGGTCATAAAAAATATTTCTATTATTAATGTTTACATGGTTTTACAAAAGAAGATCTTCTGCAAGAGCATCTAAAGTATTGTATTTACAATCAAAAAACAACATTGGTAGGAGAGAAAATGAAAAATTACAAATTTACAAATCACAAAAAACAATTTACTATTCCATTTGCGATAACATATGATTTTGAATCAATTTTAACCCCAGAAAAAATCTCAAAAGACAAAATCTCAGCAACAACGCATACACATAAACATATCGCCGTCGCTGTAGCGTATAAAGTTAGTTGTATTGTTGATGAACGTTTATCTAAGTCTGTTCAACTGTATCGGCGTGAAAACATTGATGATGAGGAACCCGCTGTTTAGTTTAATAAAACAATTATTTAACGAAGTTGTAGAAATTAAACAAAAATTATCGAAAGCGGAACCGATGTTGCCATTGAGTGATAAAGAAAAAACTGAATATCATAATTCAACAACTTGCCATATTTGTAACGGTGAATTTGATATTACTGATGTATTTGATTATCGTGTACGCAACCATTGCCAAGTGACTGGAAAATATACTAAAGCAGCTCATAAACAATGCGAAAAAAATTTCATGCCGTAAGTTTTATACCATATATCGCGCACAACTTTTGTGGATATGACAGCCATTATGTGATTCGGGCTCTTGGTTATCCTGATATTGTGAATTTATGTTCAGAACTAATAATTAACGGAATTGCAAACAATAAAGAAAAATTTATGTCATTAACGATTGGTTGGTTACGTTTTATTGATAGCATGCAATTTATGGCTAGTTCGTTAGAAGCACTTGCGAAAAATTGTAGAGAATTTCCGAGTTTGACGGATCATTTTGCAGAAGAAAAATTTTGGAAATCTTCCGTTGATATGATGAAGAAAAAAGGTATTTTCCCATATGAGTATATCGATGGATTTGAAAAACTCGAAGAAACGTCGTTACCGCCTATAGAAAAATTTTATTCGTCGCTTAATAATTCAAGCATAACCGATGAAGAATACAAACACGCTCAAAATGTTTGGACTAAATTCAACTGCGAAACTATTGGAGATTATATAGATATCTATTTGATTCAAGACTTACTGTTGCTCGATGATATTTTTACGAGTTTTCGTCGAACCAGCATTAATAAATATAAACTAGACCCAGCTTGGTACTTTTCGTCTCCCGGATTAAGCTGGGACGCGTTATTTAAGCTAACTGGGGTTACCGTCGAGTTGATAACTGCAGGCAATATAGACAAATATAATTTGATAGAAAATGGCATTCGAGGCGGAATAAGTGTTATTAGTAAGAAACATGCACGCGCGAACAATAAATATATGAGCGATTTTAATCCAGAAGAAAAATCTTCTTTTATACTTTATCTTGACAAAAACGGATTGTATAGTTGGGCGATGTCTCAGTCAATGCCGTATGCATGTGGTGATTGGGTAAGTGAGAGTTATTTTCTTTCCGATACAAATAATCTCACGAAAGATCTTTCTATGTTGAATCATTCTTATTTTGTTGAAGTTGATGTAAAATATCTAGAACAACTACATGATTTACATAATGATTATCCGATTCTGCCGGAGAAGTTAATTATTCCAGATAAACTTTTATCAAAAGAACAATTGCTACCAGAGTAAGCTCTGGGAGAAAACCTTGCTCTGTTGAAAAACTCGTACCAAATTTATTAGATAAAAAGAACTACATTTGCCATTATCATAACTTAAGGCAAGCTGTTAAATCTGGGTTAATTGTAACTAAAATTCACCGAGTATTACTCATCAAGCAGTCGCGGTGGATGGCTGATTACATTAAGTTCAAAAACGACAGTAGAACTTTAGCAACAACAGATTTTGAAAACGATTTCTTTAAACTTATGAACAACTCTGTGTTTGGCAAGACTATGGAAAACATTCGAAATCGCGTTGATATTGAGCTCGTTAATAACAGAGAACGTTGCGAAAATTAGTTGCGAGCGAGAAGTTTGCTGGTATAATACCAATATGCGAAAATCTCGACATGATTTTGAAGAGAAAGACAAATTTAAAATTAAATAAGGCAATATTTGTTGGCGCGTCGGTGCTAGAAATTTCAAAAACGTTGATGTTTGATTTTCATTATAATTTTACCAAGCGAGTTTGGCCAGAATCAAACTTGCTGTTTACTGACACAGACTCATTCGTTTATGAGATATTTACCGACGACGCATTCAAGGACGTTTATGAACACCGCAATGAGTTTGATTTATCCGATGTTGCTAAAGTTAATCAGTTTCATGATCCAACCAATAAAATAGTACTAGGATTGATGAAAGATGAATTTAAATTTAGCCCTGTTAAGGAATTTGTTGGACTTAGAAGTAAAATGTATTCGCTCGTAACAGCGTCTGATGAAGAAACAAAAAGATTAAAAGGAATTAAAAAAATGTATTGTTGAAACCTGTATCTGCCATAATGATTATCTAGACGTGTTATTCAACTCGAAAAAACATACTGCTACAATGTCGACGATAAGATCTTATAAACACGAAATACTAACAGATAAAATAATCAAGCGTGGACTTACTAATTTTGACGATAAACGTTATTGCGAAGATGGAATAAACACACTTGCGTTAGGGCATTATAGATGTGCTCAAAATTGAAAAATTTATAAGTCATTTTGTAAGTTTAGTCTGGTTTTTCATCATTAAAAATTTATCTATGATTTCAGCTTGCACTTGTTCTCGCTTCATTTCCAATAATGCTTGTTGTTTTTTCTTCGGCAAGTTGTTTATCAAGTGTGTATAAACATCTGTTTCAGTGTCATTCATCCAACTTTGTATTAATTCTTCATCTTTTGTTGATTTTAACTTAAAACAAATCCAAAAATTCCCATCTACTCCTACAAGAAAATTTTTATTATTTATTAATTTTTGATTTACTTTAAAACCAAAAGAAGCATACGCAACAGAGTCAAACATAAGCATATATTTTTCATTTAAATTAAACGCGTATACTTTTATACATTTAGGCGCAAAAGTTTCGCCGCTTTTTGTTGTAAATGTTTTGGTTGGAGCATAAGTCTTATTCAAACTAGAATATGATATAAGTCTTGATTTGTAATCCGCCATTATAAATATTTATGATTTGTACAAGTAAAAGGTATGGAAAAATTAGGGTCCAAAAAAAAAAAAATGTGATTTTTTACCCTCTTTAGATTTTGTGAATTTTAAAGCCTCAGAATGATAAAATAAAGGTCCCTAACTATGCTGTGCGCTAGAAACGGCATTCTCTCTACTACCCAAGTGTCTTTTATTGACAGGTGTCATTTTCATTCATGTATATTTAACAGACACGTGTCCTCTATCAACTGGAATAAGTATACAGAACTTAAACTAAAACGATAATGAAGACATTATTTCCTTAAATGTTTATCATTTATAAGCAGGTGTTCTTGGTTTGTAGATGTTTGCATGGGGATGTTTTAATGCATACGGGATCGATCCTCCTATTTCATTTAAATGGTTTTAATGCATACGGGTCCGATCCTCCAATGTCATTAAATGGTTTTAATGGATACGGGTCCGATACTCCAATGTCATTAAATGGTTTAAATGCATACGGGTCCGATCCTCCTATTTCATTAAATGGTTTTAATGCATACGGGTCCGATCCTCCTATTTCATTAAATCTTTTCATTTTTTGTTTTTGCAAGCACGACCCAAGCTACATAAAATCACTAATGCAGATTCAAAATACAAGGGTAATATAGTCAATTCAAATTCATTAAAAAAATGATTAATGGTCTAAATCTACCAATGCCAGCATACAAGAAAATAAAAAAATTAGTTAATATAATGTACAGAAACACTTAATCAGATGAGAACTTTGATGCAAAGTAGATAGTTACATACATACTTACAGACAGACAGACAGACAGACAGACAGATAGATAGATAGATAGATAGATAGATAGATAGATAGATAAGTATTGTCATGTCGCTGTTATCAATGTCTTTTCATGGTTTGATTTACAGATAAAACGTTGTGTCGGAATTTGTGGTGAAAGTATCTATTTTCTGATTAAACTGGGATAACTTTATTTAAAGTTTTATGGACTCAATAAAATGAAATTTCCCCCTAAGTCTTGTCTTGTTTAACGTGTCTATTTTATTTAATGCATACACTTTCTTGGCCTGAGGAATAGTTTTATTCCCAAAAGGAAATAATTCTGATAATTAAGTAGCCGTAGATGAAAATAATAAAAAGATCAAATCATAGCCTTTAAAGAATTAAGTATTTCCTTCACGTCATTTTGAAGTGCAGGAAGCCTACCAGACAAACTGTCAATTACATCTTATAATTGTACACAACCGTTTCCTCTTGGATACAAAACAGAGACAAGGTCTAAGAATAATGACTAGGTGTAGACTTTTTAAATGTAAATTGATACTTATTCGGTGGAATGGGAAGAGTTAAGTCCAGCAGCGAGCTTCGAACGTCTGCTTAATGTGGCTGCAACCAGTGATAAGAAATTATCCTGGTGTTAATTGCCAGATCAAATAAAATGTGTTGTCTCGCAGCAACGATGCTTCGGTCTTTGTGGCATAAAATCGATAGATGCTGAGGATTTTCAACTGTACGTGAAACTTGAATTATGGAGAGGTCACAAATGTGCATCTTATGAATGATGTGCTATCGAAGCAGCTACACAAAAATGATGCATCGGAACAATTATATGTGAAGTTTTAAAACTGGTAGGTTGGGCTGTAAAGGGCTGATGGCATATGCTACACGTGAGCTGTAATTAGTAAAAGAGGTAGAACGGTATAAAAGTTATAAATTTGTATCAAACAAGGTTCAAAAACCTAGCAACTTGCTTCCTTCTATTTTTCCAAGATGATCAATAGTCATCAACTTCAGTGGCGTCACAAGGGTTGGAAACACCCTGTGCGGTAACTCATGGTGTCACCCCCATGGCCCCTCTTCTTGCACAAAAATTCAAACCTTTTAAAGACGGTCATGTGCGGTAACTCATGTTGTCACCCCACATGGACCTCCTTTCTGCACACAAATTCAAAAATTTTATAGACAGTCATTTTGGTTTCACTCCCTCTGATAGTGTCATCAGGTGGCGTCCGCATCCCCGCACCCGACTAGCGACGCCACTGATCAACTTGAACCTGTCAGAATGGTAGTTTTAATGTGCAACCAGTCAAACAGATCCGAATAAAGATCAACATTCCTCGGTGGCAGCTAAATTCAGTCTAAGAATCTGTCAAACCTAATCCCTTTTATAATGGATTATATGTATTCACCTGCAGAAATCTTTAATTGCCTTTTTGTTGCAAACCCTGATTTTTCCATTTTTATCTATATATGTGTGTGATTGGATGACAAGTAATTCCGTTAGAGAAGAGTCATATTTTCAAGACAGTATCATTACACCTTTATCTTCAGTTCTCTTCAACTACTGTTTCAATAACCGACTCTAATTTATCAGCATCTGCATTGATAAGTTCTGAATATTAGCTGTACAACAAAGTTCTTTATTTGTGAACAGTACGTCATTGCATCCCCTCAAAAGTTCTATCCATGCACGTCAACACGCTCCCTCAGTTTGATTATCCAATTATTAAATCCCACTTTGTATTCACTTCTTTTATATGTTGTTCATACCAGAAAATGGCACTTCCGACTGCATGATGGCTTTCAAATTTCCTGCCCCTTAGCGAATCTTTGGTAACGGTCCTCAGCAAAAATCACTGTGAGCTAAATCAGGGCTGTATGTCGGATCTAAAAAATTTTGGATATTGTGCTCATTCAGAAAGTCTGTCATAATGTCGTATTTATGAGCCGATACGTTGTCATGTCGTAGATGGATACGTAGTGTACGGTACTCAGACGGGTGGTTCGATTGTGTACCACAAACTTCTGACAACATTTTCAGGATATTAAACCGTCCAATGGCACTAGCAGAGTCAGGCACAAGTACTTGGACGACAGGGTTATTTTGCATCGAAAAATAACGCGCATAAAACTTTATTGGCATTCTGACTATATTGCGGCCTCTGTTCTTTGTTCCGATCAAAACTTTATTATTTTTTTAGTCGTGTTTAAAAAAGTAAATCCACACTTGATCACCTGTGACAATGTCATTCTAACTCCACTGGTCATCTTTTCAGTTTCAGCGAGTAGCTGTTTGGGGATTTCAAATCTGTTCTATTCTTGACTAGTCGTCAACATATACGGGATCCATTTTGCACAAACCTTTCTGAGCTTTAAATGATTTTTCAATATGCTAATAAAGCTGATGAATATTTTAATGCTCATGAAATAGAAATATGTTCCACTGTCTATTGAGCATCTTCAAAAATTACTCCCCTCACAGCAGCCACCAATTGCAGTCAGCGGTCTTCCGGAACGTGGTCATCTTCCATGGATACGGAACCATCCTTAAAACTATGAAGCCACCTCAAAATTTTACTCTATGACAGATAATTACATCTGTAAGCTTTGTGCAAGTCTACGTTGATATCAATCGGAGAGTTACCTAAGAGCGCCTGGATTTTAAAGTATGCTCTTCGCACAGTGGCAAGAGTGTTCTCCTTTTCTGACATATTACGTCAGTCATTTAGCAATGTTACGTCTTATGGACAAATGTTGATTTGTATTATTGATGGAGTGTTATTTTGCCCATCTATCAGCATTAAATTTTTTGACAGGTTAAAAAAACACAAAAAAAAAACAAGTTATAACACAATATTGCGAACTTTTCAAATACCCTTCGTAACTGACTAAGGAAAAACAACGATCTGATAACAGAAAAATCCCATTTAAAACATGAAAACATTAAAGTAATCAAAGACTTAATTGGTTGTTTAACTTTTTCTCTCTGACATTTATGTGGCTGCCAGTCCTTCTGCAGTCTCAATAACTCAGTAGGTACAGCATCGGCTCGTAATCGAAGAGTCGCTGTTAGATATCCGCCCAGGCCATCCTGGGTCGGCTGCCTCGATACGTCCTCGGGAAAACGTTTAGTTTCCATTTCCATTTCTTGATATTGAAAATTGTGGCCTCAAAGCACTATTAAAAAATAACTACCAACCAACAATAACAACAACTGTCTTCCTTTCTGTTTACATACATATATTCAAACTGTATTTCGTACACAAAGCGACAATTGTTCGGCCTTACTATTAGAGATGAAAAGCACGCTGATTAACATATGGACCCTTATTCTTTGATATGAAGCGAAAAATTAAGGTTGCAAAGCCTCTCTGGTACTAAATGTCAATTCAAACTTAATTCCTAAATTCAAGAAACCGAAACTTCGCCAAAGGGAATTAGACACAAAACACAAGTTAAAAAAAACATGTTAATGTAAGTGTTTTGAATGTTCATGAAAAATAGCAGGAAATTTTCGAATCTAGCTGAAAATCCCTTCAAAGCAATATTCATGAATATCTAATTCTTTTAAAATTCTAATTACATTTAAACGTACATAACACATTTTATGATAAAAGGAATATCAAGAAAATGAAACCATATACATAGAAATTTGATAAGAAAATTCTAAATGCAAATCACAGTTAACTTATTCGTTATGAATGTTCACACTGCCACTTGTTGACCTTAATTAATTATTTAGGAAATTCAATAAAATGCAAACAAATTAAAGACAAGGTTATCTAGATGAAATTGTTTACTTCTTCTGCATAAATCTCTATTTTGGCCATCTATTGTGACATAATGTTCAGAAAATTAGTATTGATCAAAACGTTAATTACCTAGGACGCGCGCGTGTGTGTTTGTGTGTGTGTGTGTGTGACCGCCGTTTTGTATTTTAAATACGTGGTTAGTAATAACGTGTTTAGATTTGTTCATATGACAAGAGTTTGCATGGAATCGTTTTGTCTACTCTTATTGGTTAAAATTCTTGTAATATATGCGTCAGTTAAAATTTAGTTATAAATTCCTGCGAACTTTAATAAAGCGCCAACCCGCCAATACAAAATACCTGTGACCTTTAATGAAACACCGACCAGCCCTTACAGTGCATATTATCTTCAAAACACCTCCTTAAGAATGACTGTGATCGTTTATAAACCGCCCTTAAAAATATTTGTGTTTTTTACTACAAAGCTAGCGCTTGGGTGGCCTAGTGGTTAGAGCATCCGCCTCTGATGCGGGAGGTCGCTGGTTCAAAGCCCGGCCGAGTCATATCAAAGACTTGTAAAAATGGTACTAACAGCTGCCTCGCTAGGTGCTCAGCATTAAGAGGTTAGTGTCTGCGGCATGATGCCCCAGTGCTAGACATCACTCTAAACTGCCACACTGCAGACTTTGTAGAAATATGACTGAAATATTGTTAAAGCTACGTTAAAAATCCAATCACACACACTTTAATACACCGCATAATAAAATGCATGTGATCTTTAAAAAATTTGCAATATGCAACATGTTCACTGGAGCAATGTTAGATATTCCTGTTGACTAAATCATGAATTAACATAGGAATGGATTAATATAACACTAATTTATATCATTGTTTGGGACTTTATTGTCAGACTTGAAACTGCTTGAAATTTTATCACATTACAAATTTGTAATTTTCAGTATTCAGTATCAGCCAGCTTTCACTTATTTGTGCAATAGCAAATTTTGTACACGTAAAAGGATGAATGAGCTAACACGTAAGTACCATGACTATAACATGTATGTACGATGACTATAACATGTATGTACGATGACTATATGTATAAAGGTATATTTCAATATTTTAGACATACAGTATCTTTGTTGTTGTTGTTGTGGGGCTTAACGCCATTTTTCAGCACACGATAGGCTATACATGGCGGCCAGTATTAATGGTGGAGGAAGAAACCGGGAAATCCCCGGAAAGAACCACCGACCCACGAGAAGCTACTGGCAAGCTTTCTCACATATCCACATTTGCCGAATCCTAGATTCGAACCCACACAGACAGAGGTGAGATGGCAGTGATCCGTAACGGAAAGCGCTTTAGACCACTCGGCCATTCGGGGCCCCACAGTATCTTTGTAATATGATTCTTCCATTCAATTGCAAATGTGTGTTTATACTATTCCTGCTGTCAAAATGAAAACATTTTTTATTAAAATCTCTGTTTTGCATTGGATTTATATTAACGAAGATCCTGGGTAATTTGTGAACTTTATTGATGCACTGTCCCATTCACCAGTATGGAAATGCAAATTTTACAAGTAATTAGTCCGCAAACTGGCATATTGAATATAACAGCCAATTTGTGTCTTTTTGCTTTTCTTGACTGCAAATCACATCTAATGAGTGTCTCCCGGCCATTGACGTAGTTCCATCGTATCAAGAAAACTTCACGCATAAGGGAAGGAGTATAGACTGACAAGAACATAAGAACCCACGTTTACAGACACAGACAAGTGTATGTCGGCAAAGATAGGGGATGCAAGCTAGTTGAATTGGACAAACTAGACAGGCAGCATGTCAAATTTATTTTATTCCAAGATAAAATATAATGCCTGGTACTTTCTCGAGATATTTCTTTAATTATTCCGATCAGGAAGAGACACAAGCAGACAGTATGATAATTGAGAACCCCTACATACAAGGAGACTGGCCCATATTTACGTTTCTGGATGCACCAAAATAAATATTTATGTTCATTGACCGTTGGTAAGTACCCTGTAAATACCGAAGCATTTTGTCCAGACTGTGCGGCCAATGACTTCCTGATAATTTACTTCGAACATCAACAATTCAGGAGCTTGAACAAGTGGACGAGATTGCAATCCAGATTGCAAAAACCAAAGCAAAAGTTCTTGACAGGCTACTCTTAGTCCCTTGGTGATTGTTTTTCATCCATCATTACATCACTTGTTCGCAACACATTGTTTTTTATTTTGCTGGTGTAGGATGGTGGTTGAGTGGGTGCTCTGTGGTCAGGACTGGTCGATTCAATTTGAAAGAAACATAAGTCCACACATGTATTGACTTTCAGAAGATAGGACACATTCAGCTGCTATTTTCTTACATTTAGTTTTCATGAGTATTACTCATGGCGTATTACTATTTTCGTTTATTATTTTTCAACCAGTTGTATTCACTTACGAAGTCATTATGTATGACCTTTCCACCAGTGTCAATTCTGTTTCTTATTTTATCATATTTGAAGTGATGTCAGGATAATGTTTCTTTTTTTAAAGAAATAACTTAAAGTCTCTACTACAACAAGATTTGAATAGGTGACCTTTCATTCAGATGAAATGGAAACGGAGTCTTTATTATGATAGTAATCATGAAGCTCGAGACTTAATTATCTTGCCGGCGCTATATAAGTCTTACTTTTCCGACAGCATTCTCACTGTTGTTGGAGTCGGCGTTAACGAAAAGTATTTGCATTTAGCTCAGCTTCTCTGACACGGTTGCGTGTACAGTCCTGAAACTAGATGTGCGTATTGTTTACAACTCTACGTTTTAAAACATATAGCAGAAAAAAGTGAAACCAACAATTTAAGCAAAATCAAGCAATTTATTTCTTTACGATACAAAATGAAAATTCAAAAGTCCCTTTTTGTGAATTAAAATTCAAAAATAATCCTTAATGACCTATCACAAGTCCAAAAATTTAGAATGTTCCTAATGTATTCCAGTTATCTTCATTGTCTTGACATAATTCAGTGATGCAGTCCAGAATGTCAACTTTTCTGGGTATATCGAATATTCCTTGTTGGAGAAGGCAAGACAAAGTATTTTGCGGAATGTCTGTTTTGAGATACGGATCATATCACATAGATAATGTTTAAAAATAATATTACGAAATGTTTTTCTTAAAAATGTCAAGACAGATAAGTCAAAATGTTTCTCCGTTTAAAACAGTAGTGGGTACAGGTAATAATGGGCCTAACAAATCCGACTAAAGTAGAAAAGTTCAATTAAATGTGTAAACCGATATAACAACTTCAATATCGTTGAATAAAATTCGCTTTTGTAAGAGAAAAAAAAAAAAGGAAAATAAGAGAAACAGAAATGACACACAATAATGGGCTAGTCCCCCACCCCCTTTAAGGAAGGATAACATTACCGGTATATATATATATATATATATATATATATATATATATATATATATATATATATATATATATATATATATATTCCGAAAGAGTATGAGCTGTTTGGAGAGTGGGGTTAATGTCCAATAAAAGATTATGTGGTCATAGATACGCCTCAGGTGAATAAACGAGACTAGAAGTTTGGAAAAAATGACTGTAAAATAAAGAGGTGGGCATTTAAGTTTTTCTTTAGTATAAAAACCCTGAGTTTTCCAGTAATCTTTACGTGATTACAAGAGCGAAGCGGGTCTTCCGGTGAAGGAAATCGGTAAAAATTTCACACATCGCCACACATAACATGTACGAGGGTATTCCGGGAATTAAGGTGGAGTAGTACGAATTGTGTCTGTGTATGGAGATTTATGAAAACTTCAAATAATGCTTTGAAAGATGTGGAGTGTAAGATACGACTTCCAAAAATTTCACCCATTTCTACTTGCATTTTGTTTGATCAAAACACAACCAATGGTCGGGAATTATTATGCAAACCTACGTTTAAGAATGTTTACTTGTATTTCGATTTCGAGGCACCCTTAATGCACTGTAATGAAAAGTTTAGAAAACAAATCCGACTCAAGTAGAAAAGCTCAATTAAAAATGTAAACCGACATAACAACTTCAATTAAATGTGTAAACCGAAATGATGAATTATAAACTCTGCATCTTAATATTTTATTAAATCTTAGTTTAAGTCAGTTTAAACCCCAAAACGAAAAGAATGTTTGGAGAATCTAGGACAAACACGCGCGGAACTTGTTACGTAAAAAAGTCGATATACTGGACCAGTTAATTAGCCTTTCGAGTATAATAATTTAGCTTGATAGGTGATACAGCCCGTGTCATTTAATTTAAATGAAAGGTTCTATGTCACAGGCGGTAATCCATTCATCCATCCATCTATGTATCTATCTGTCTGTCTGTACGTACGTACGTACGTACGTACGTATGTATGTATGTATGTATGTATGTATGTATGTATGTATGTATGTATGTATATCTGAGGACCATATTGGATTTAGCTTAATTATAAATACTGTCCTCATACAATGAAGACATTTATTATTATTGTTATTATTATTAATATTATTATTAGTAGTAGTAGTAGTAGTAGTAGTAGTAGTAGTAATTGTAGTAGTAGTAACGTAATGGTTCACTTCTTCAACTGAGACTGGGTTTAAAACGGTCATGTTTCATTTTTTGTAATGTAGATTGAGTTTTGCAATTTCAGGTTGTATACATACATACATACATACATACATACATACATACATACATGCACACACATACATACATACAGACAGACAGACAGACAGACAAGCATACCTGCAGAGAGATAGGCATACAGAATATTAAAGTCATGTTAGATTTTTTAACCTCGGTAAGCATGATAGAAGTTCGAACATAATGTAATTCAAAAGATTGTACTTGTTCCAAAGGCTCATTAAAGTACCATATAGAATCAATTTTACCCTAAGTCTCTCTCTCTCTCTCTCTCTCTCTCTCTCTCTCTCTCAATAACTTCACATACAAGTCAATCTGTCTGCGAGCACTGTTTACTTCTCAAGTAGTTTCGACGTAACCGTTGAAGGAATAGTCATTGAAACGCGATGACAGCTAAATTAGTTGTAATATGTAGGGTAACAACGTTCCCTAATCTAATTTACCAGTCACCGACAACAACCATTTATCTAATGGAAATCTTGAAACCAAAAACATGTTATATTTATCATTTTGTTCTGCGTGCTGGTAATCTTGGCCTCACAACGTAAAAGTAAATAATTAAAGGAGAAGCTTTCATGACAGACATCCATTTTGGAATATCTTTAAGTAAATAAATCAAATTTTGGTTTTAGAATAGGATAAGATTCTCACACAATCATAATTACATACATGACATAGTTCAGGTTTCAAGGGAATATGCTGAGGCAGACTTTGAAGGACTGCAGTGAGGTAGACCTCTCTAATACGAAAGTGCAAATATGCTAAATATTTGATGATGTTAATATGGAAAACAAACAGCCAGGAAAACATATATGTATTTGTGTCATTTACAGTAAGGGAACACCATAATGCATGCTCACGTCGTACAACCGTGACACGGCCAATCCCGCGCACATTACCTATCACTCTTTGTTGTTGTTTAAAGTAATCTGAGATATATACAAGATCTTACACGAATGTTCATTTGATCGTGAATCTCTGAAATTAGTAGAGAAATATTATAGACATGCTTATGGCCTGCGGCGTATTTTATTCGACTCTGGCACTCTGAGAACATTATAACGAGCGACATATTGGATTCCTTGACTCTGGCAAGAGAACAGCAAACCATCTCATTCTTTCTCGGGTAATTTAAAGCTTTCCTATTACACGACAATTACACCTAAAATGACATGTAGGAGTAATGTTAACACTGCAATTACACCTAAAACGACATACAGGAGTAATGTTAACACTACAGTTACACCTAAAGTCACAAACAGGAGCAATCTTAACACTGCAATTACAATCTTTACACTCCGATTACAAATAAAAAGTCACCTACGGAGTAATCTTAACACGGAAATTACACCTAAAGTCACATACAGGAGTAAAATTAACACTGCTGTTACACCTCGTCACATGCGAGAGTGTTTCACGTAACACAGCTATTACACCTTTAGTCACATACGGTAGTAATTTTGTTCAGTATGTTTAATGAAATGCATGACAACAATATCAGATTGATAATGATCAATAACGAACGTTCTCTCATCAATTGCATATAAGTAGGATACAATTTCAAAATAGGGTTACTTAATAGGACAAGATTCTGTCAATGAGTATATAGAACTTACGGGCAGTTTATTTGTACGGTCAATATTCTATTACTGTATGAAACAGTAAATACAAAAAGGTCCACTTATATATATATATGTGTGCGCGCGTGTGTGTGTGTGAGTGTGTGTGTGTGTGTGTCTATAAAGAGACATTTATTTTGTAAGCAACATAATAGATGGCTAATATTTCTCTATGAGTATAGATTAAATATTCAGATCATTATCAATGAAAGTAAACATGTTTACTTCTTTCTGAATGTGCGATATTCGTTTTTCACTTGGAAATTCCTGAACTTGCTGACAACTTTGATTGTTTTAGGAAGGAAACTAACCTTTATATTTGCTCTATTATTGCGTGTTAGCTTTTTATATAATGTTTACTAGAAAAATCACTCATTCTTTCCTAACATCCGAAGTATCGGTCTTATTTTTGTGGTCAGTTTTTAATTTCGTTGTATTTTTCTATTCAGATTACTATTCACTGGAATTACAAAGTGCGCACTAATATTCTTGAACTATAACATTAATTTGGAATTAGAGTGAATTCATAAGACATTTTGGATTATATTATTGTGATACATCAAAAGATTGTTAACACGTCACCACATTTCAGGCCATTGACATATTCGAAAATTCGAGACTACAGACACATCAACACATTCACCATCGGAATTTAGTTGGAATATCACTGGAATTAAATTGGAACTCGAAACATTTGGACTTGTGATAGAAATTTTTGGACTATTTGTGATTTAATTCACAATACTGTAGGTTCTTTTGAAATTTTCACTTTGTGTTCTAGGGAAATAAATTGAATGTTGAATTTTATAAAACTTGTTGGTTTTCACTCTTTTCTGTTACGTAGATTAAGACCATAGAGTTGTAGCAATATGTATCTCTTTGCATGTGTGTGTTTTCCTGGCTAAAGAAGTTAAATGATCATTATGAAATTGTTATTTACTGCTATAGACATATGTTGCCAGAAAATATAAAAGTATGATTGCACTGGTAGAATACATTGACACTAGACCAATTAGACTAGACTTCTTGCAGACGAACACAGACAACGAGACAAACAATCCGACACACTGAAGGATTGACGAACTAGGCTAGCTATGTATAGTGTGTATACATTTTTCATTAAAATGACAATCGGCAAGTTCGCTTTTAATGAGCAATTTGTAAATCTCATGTGGGATATCAAAGTCATGGCGTGTATAGTATACAATACAATACAATACAATACAATACAATACGATACAATACAATGCAATGCAATACACAATGCAATGCAATGCAGTGCAATGTAATGCAATGCAATACAATACAATACAATGCAATGCAATACACAATACACAATACACTACAATGCAATGCAATACACAACACAATACAATGCAATAAAGTGCAATGTAATGCAATGCAATACCATACAATATAATATGATATACTCTTTTTTCCGTTAACTTTACAATCTCAGAACGTGCAGTATTTTTCCATATTTTTTATACTGTGTCTAAAAATAGTATAGTGTATTAGGAACTACTTTGTAAACAAACAATGTACACTCATTTAACGTACACTCATTTAGTACACGCTCTAGCTTTTGGTTTACTGGATTTGTTTGTGGATGATCTAAACAAGTTGTTTAATCCATTTGTAAGTAGAGATCATACGGTTAACGATGACCTTGTTTACAACTATATATATATATATATATATATATATATATATATATATATATATATATATATATATATATATATATATATATATATATATATATATATATATATATATATATATATATATATATATATATATATATATATATAAGGTCAAAAACAGCGGTTACATGGACATTTTCTCCATTCTGTGTCAGTGCGATTAACGGTGGCATTTACTAATTTGTAAAAAGGAGTTACGAAATTTTACAATAATTTAGGACAGGGGCATTCTAAAAATTTACCTTACCTATTCAAATTATGACTGTTGTTAGGGAGGCCCCACTTGTAATGTGGAGCTTTTGGTTTGGTTATCGCTATCTAGAAGGTGAGCGAGCACGGTACTATTGCCCATTTCGAGTAAATAATAAAATAAAATATGAAATTAATGGATGGAATAACAGAGATCCGAGGATTGATAACACGAGCCCCCTTATGTAAAATATAACACTTTAATCAATTACATAAATGAAGCTGAACATGACATTTGAATGATGCACTTTCTTTTAGAAACAAAATTACAAAACTTTATTTTCAAATTTTATCAGAAATGCAATTAGCCGTTCTGTTATACCGATAAAACAAATTTCATCATAGAATAAATTGAATGACCGAACACATTTTGCTCAGTATGCCTACATAATCTTGTTGTTTCTGGTCCTCTCAAAGTCAACGTTGGTGACAGGTCCGAGTCGCCGTATTCCTTTTCCTCTTCTCTCTACCTTGTCAGCCTCTTTGATTGTCTGCTCTCATTCCCACTGCGTGGTACATATATGGAGCTATTTTTCCCCTTGTACTTTCCGAGACTCGCTTTCTGTCTATGAAGCTGAATCTCCCTTTCTTGTAAGTTCGTGTTCCTCAACTTCCAGACACCCGTCCCTTTGATAATTTAACGAGAAACGCTTGTTATTTACCGGAGCTAAAAACTTCTTGGCTTAACACAGAAACTTAGAATGACAACTGTCGCAAGGTAAAATACTTAAAGCCTTGAATTTCGTCTGAGAAGAACACTCCTCTCATTTACCTTAGCCAATCAGGATTAATTTTATCTAACCGCCAAAAATTTAACACGTCCATCGAAGTTAGAAAAATTCTCTTTTCTTCCGCCCTTTATTAATAACTATGTCTGGAAAACTCATTTTATGACACTCATTTCCAATGGCACAAATTATCTTTGGGTTGTCTCCATTTTCACATTTTCCGCTACTTAACCCCCGAGCTAACATTGCCTCTCTATCTGTCGGACCTTTATCCCAGCGGATCCTAACTGAAAATAAATCATACACCCAAAACAAGAAAGGTTAAACCATCGTAGCCTAGAAATTTATTGAAGGCCTAGTCCCATACTTCAAAGTTAATTGTTATGTGTCATGCTGACAGCGACAAGATTGACTCCAGTTATCCTACATTAATATCTTTCTTCAAAATCACTGTTATAACTGTTTTGATCCATAAATGATGGGATAATTTTTATTTTCGTAGCATATTTCTTGCGCCAATTGATGCTGTGAACACTTTTCGGGTGGGGGTATCGTAAAATGATTGCAGAGCGGTCGTATCCGATCGACTTCTGAGCGCAGCTTCTCTAAAAAAACAGATTTAACTATTGTAAGTTTATTTTAAAAGATCTTTGTTCTTTACTTTGTAAATGTTTGGATTCAAACCTGAACTTTTTGTGCCATTAGCATGATTGCGATCCATTTAGGTAACATAAACTGCAGCCACATTTCAATTATCACTTAATTTCGGCTTGCAATCAGCACTCATCTATCCAAGATTTCTCCACCAGTTTTCAAAATGATGATTATGTTGATGAAGAAAATTAGAATCGCTTCTTAAGCAGTTTTACTACATCGAATGCGGGAGGTCGCGGGTTTGAGCCCCGATCGAGTCATACCAAAGACTTATAAAAATGGTACTTGCATCTGCCTCGCTTGGCGCTCAGCATTAAGAGGTTGGTGTTAGGATTGGTCGGTCTGGTGTCAGGATAATGTGACTGGGTGGGACATCATGTTTCATGTCTGCGGCATGATGCCCCAGTGCTACGCATCACCATAAACTGCCACACAGCACACGTCGTAGGGAGATGACTCAAACTGTTGAAATGTGTACCGATTGTTGTCGAGTGCAACATGTACACGATACTGATGGGTGACCAGGAATATCGAGTAGCAACACTCCATGTAAGATCAGTCACTGACAATATACTTGAAGCTAACTTTCTGTTTTCTTGGAGCTCATCTTTGGCATTTCTTGATGACCCATCCTCATTTATTTCTAGAAAGTTAAGTCATGACATCTATTTTAGACGAAGAAGAAGAAGGTATATTTAGGAAAAGTAGTTCCAATCGCGATATATTTTTTCTCCCACCAATAAATTTTAATATCTCGTTATGAAATATATAATAAATATTTCTATCACTTCTCTGAAATCTGTTGAGTCTATCACAACATGGCTTTGTCTATTAATTATAGTATGATATTTTTCATTTTATTTTTGCGCTCTAATTAATGAACGATGAGAGCCTGGTCCAGGGCGGACACATACTCCTCCACCTTGGAGGGGACCGACATCTGCGTAGTATTGATGCGAGGGCGACCTTTTGGTTTGGAGCTGTGTAGCGTGTGCAGCTGTAGGCGCACCCTGCTGCTAACGAGGGCGTGGTCGGAGTCGCAGTCTGCACTGTGGTAGCTTCTGGTGGAGAGGACGCTGTTGAGGGCAGAGCGACTGGTGATGACCAAGTCGAGCTGGTGCCAGCAATGAGACCTGGGGTGTTTCCATAACATTTTGTGCTGTGGCTTACACTTGAAGAAGGTGTTTGTAACTCACGGGTCATAGTAGGTGCACAGCTCCAGCAGTATCTGTTTGTTTTCGTTGGTCTTTCCAGTGCCATGATGTCCGTGGCAGGTTGGCCATGACTCGTGGTCCGCACCTACTCTGGCATTAAAGTCGCCGAATAGGAATAGTGACTCGTATTTAGGGCATCCTTTGATCTGTTCGTCCAGCTGCCCATAGAACTGATCCTTTGTGTCTTCTAAAAACGTGAGGGTGGGGGCGTAGACACTGAAGATGTTGACACGACCTGCAGTAGTGGCAAGGCGGATGGACAAGAGACGTTCAGTGCCCCCTGAGGGAGACTCAACCGAGGCCAGGAGTGTGTTTTTGATGGCGAAGCCAACTCCGTGCTGGCGGGGCTCCTCAGGTTCTCGACCCTTCCAGAAGAAGGTGTAGTTTTCCTCTCTGAGGCAGCCGCTGAAGGCAAAGCCTGGTTTCCTGGAGGGCAGCTATGCTGACATTTAGTCTGGTGAGCTCTCTGTCGATGATAGCCTTCTTCCTGGTGTCGTCCACCTCCCTGAGGTCGTCAGTGATGCCTGTGCACATGGTGCGAACGTTCCAACTTGCGAATCAAGGAGCTGGAGTCTTCTTTGTTGGTTTCTTGTTTTGTTTTGTCTGGTGCGGAGTTTCCGTCTGCTTGTCATGCTGAGCAACACACTGAGCTCCAGGCACCCACTGAAGCAGGCAGACGTTGGCGGGCCAACACCTTACTGACCGGGGGCTGCCCGGCTTAAGGCGGGCGGTAGTCGGCCAGTGGGACTCGATGATCCCTCCCACCGTCGAAGGTGACCCGTGGCGCCCCTTTCCTACGCCAATCGGGTGGGACTTATAACCGGTAGACTGCCAGCTTCCGTGTTGTTTCCTCACTCAGGAGCGAGGCTGGAGTGGCCTCTCCAGGGCGCAAGCCTGGGCTTAGAGTATGGAGATCCTGGGCTGCCCAGACGTCAGGATCCCCCTCTCGTCCTTGCTGGTGGGGTCCAAAGGAATGCTGAGCATGACATTTGGCACCAGTTCGGCTGCAGGAGCTGCCGGAAGGAAGTCGTAGTTGACACCTAGCCGCCTTAGGGGCTCCACTCCGGATTTTCTGTCTGGGTTTACTCCCGTAGCCTTTCCTTCTCCCGAAGATATCCACAAGGCAGCGGAGCCATCATCCAATGGCGGGGGCATGGATGCTGGATGCTCGGGGCGTCCGTGGACCCAGGGTTGTCACGCCCCAAGACTGTCCAGCACCCCTTGGCACTTCGTGGGTTTGGAATCAGAGTTTCCTTCTCCTAGACGAACTGCCTGACAAGGCTAACGAGCTCCATCTGCCCGGGTTTGGAGTCAGAATTTTCCTTCTCCTAGAGAATTTGTAAACTTTTAAACTTCCTATGTAACTTGAAATTTGAAAACGTCTTTTTAAAAGATTTTCAAAGAGCTTCGTTTCAATCGATGGACAGTGGGGTGGGTGGGGGATTGCTGTATTACTAGTACGGTGATTTGTTTTAGACATACGGACAATTACAACAAACGTTAGATGTCATAATACGAGTTTTATTTTTGTTACTGATATGTAAATGTTCACTCGTGTGTATGAGAGTGCCAATTATATCCTGATGTATCTGTTTACTCGGGTGTACGAGATTGCTGCTTATATTATGATGTAATCTTTAGCATAAAAAGTTGCGTGATAAAGTATTGGACTAGATTAGTTAGTGGTTATGAAGAAAATACATGTTATCACGGGTATTCTCTCTTATACGACCATTTTTGTGACAGTTCCTTTGACAATAAATGAATACAAGAAATAAAACCTCTAACAGATGATGTTGGGTTTATCTACGTACGAAGAAATCAACGTTTTGTGTCAGTTAAAAGCTCAACAACACAATCTGCAGAACTAAGACTAGAAGATCAATACAGACAAGCTAACATCAATACGTCATCTATAGTCCTTAATAACATGTCATTTAAAACAAGTATATTGCTCATTACCAAAATACTTAATTAAGCTTAGAACTGGAAATCACGGGTTTCTTGTTGAAACTGGTAATTGGGCTCATGTTCCTATAACGAAAGATATTATACACTCCGTCGGTCTTAAGAAATGGGTAATGAATATCACTATCTTCTGTCGTGTTCTTAATTTCGCTATAAAAGACAAAAAAATTATACCTCACTTCTACATCTCCAGGACTGTTTGAAAATACAATCAATTAATGAATACAGGTGACATACGACTTTTTATAAATAGTTGCAGGTTCTTGGATTGCGTTTTCCGGAGTTTGCAATCCCTGTTAAGCATTTATTCTATGATAGCACGCGCTATATTCAGTTTGCTGTTGTAGTTGTTGTTTTTTTATGTACCTAGGTTGTATAGGTTGTACATTTCACAACCTGAGTCTAACAGGTATGGCCTTGATGTAAATGTTAAACTCGAGTGCAACTTGTATTCTGATGTAACTGTTCACTCCAGTGTTTGAGGGTGGAACTTGTATTCTGGTGTAACTGTTCACTCCAGTGTTTGAGGGTGGAACTTGTATTCTGGTGTAACTGTTCACTCCAGTGTTTGAGGGTGCAACTTATATTCTGATGTAACTGTTCACTCCAGTGTTTGAGGGTGGAACTTGTATTCTGATGTAACTGTTCACTCCAGTGTTTGAGGTTGGAACTTGTATTCTGGTGTAACTGTTCACTCCAGTGTTTTAGGGTGCAGCTTATATTCTAATGTAACTGTTCACTCCAGTGTTTGAGGGTGGAACTTGTATTCTGATGTAACTGTTCACTCCAGTGTTTGAGGGTAGAACTTGTATTCTGGTGTAACTGTTCACTCCAGTGTTTTAGGGTGCAACTTATATTCTAATGTAACTGTTCACTCCAGTGTTTGAGGGTGGAGCTTGTATTCTGATGTAACTGTTTTCTGGATTGTTTGACAGCGCAACCTACATACTGATGTAACTGTTCACAGTTCATTTGAGTGTTTGAGAATGCAAATTTAAAACTTTCAGTTGTGATAAAATTTTCTCATAACAATAAAGAAATACAGAATTATTTACGCTGTCGTATATTTCTGTTCAGTCTTTCATGGGTCAGGCATAGTATAGAATCAGTATCTGCAATACGTGTGTTCGAACCTGTAATTTTCTTTAGTCAATTCAAGATGACGGAGTCGTGTCATTTTCTGTTTTATCCTTTTTGTCCTTTTTCGAGAAAAGAAAAAAAACCCTAATATTTTGAAATAAATTTCAACTCATAAAGCTCTTCGTTTGCCTTAACGTTTATGATTTATTTTATTGGAAATAGGTGATTATCAGAAGTATATGCTTTGGGGGGTGGGAGCGGGGGAGGTGTGTGTGTGTGTGTGTGTGTGTGTGTGTGTGTGTGTGTGTGCTATGATATCAAGGCGTGACGCTGGGTAGACTGACTCTCAAATTATTGACGTAAGATAACACAACAAAAACACAACATACGAGAATTAGTGACCTAATATAATAAAAACACGCCAAATGGGATACAACACTTACATATACTGATAAATGTCATTGCAAAATAGACTCATAATGCCAACAAACAGAACAACAAAACCGATATTTTCGCCCATATGTCAACTTTTTAATTCTTCAGAAAAAATACCTCGTAGTAGATAAGAACTAAAAGAACACCAGTCCCCAACAAATGTACAAATAAAGGGAGAAAAAAAAATACAAATAAAGGGACAAAAATACAAAAACACTCAAACTAAATATACAACAAAATATGTATACACTATAGGGACGAAATAGAAGGATCCGTGGCAAAGATCACTGTTAAATTTATAACAAAGGTGAGTAAACCAGAGCTCCTTTCTGTTTTTCGTTTTCTGCCCTTATATATGTTATACAGAACCGCATTTCCATATTCAGGCCTATTTCATTTTTCTTCTTCTCTCTCTGCCTCCACATGGGGATAAACGTATCATACAATGTGTCAACTGTAGACCTCTAGTTTATTATGCAATCAATAAGGTGCCATCAAAAAATGCCTAAAAACGAACTCTAAACAGTAAAACCTGGACATTACATATTAAGTTTTTATAGCTAGTTTTCTACAGGAATCATGGAAACTGTCAGTGACTGAACTTGCGTGACCTGTTACTATGCGCCACCGATAAAGAATTGTATGCCTGTAATACTCTACGACAAAAGACACATGTTTTTGTTTTTTTTTTTAAGTAAGAAAAAGAAATGATTAAATATAGACATAAAATTTTGTTAAGTAGCAAGTTAAACTGGCATCACAACAGTGTTAGAAAACGATGGATAAATCAGACGTTGAACGGTGTTGACTGCATACCGAAAGAAAGTGAAAATCGTAAATTGGATACAGCGTGTGTTACTGATTTAGATTATAAGCTTACCAAGGCCACAAACATTTACGTTTGAATGTAAAAATATCCAAAAATTAAAAATGAAAATTCTTACAAGCAAACTCACAATCATCAAAATCTGAAGTCAGTCAGATACAGCCGCGGACCGCTCTGGTGATCTAGTAGTTAGAGCGTCCGCCTCGGATGCGGGAGGTCGCGGGTTCGAACCCCGGCAGGGTCATGCCAAAGACTTCTAACAATGGTACTGACAGCTGTCTCGCTTAACACTCAGCATTAAGAGGTTAGTGTTAGGACTGGTCACCCAGGTGTCAAGACAATGTGACTGGGTGGAACATGATGCTATATGTCTGCGGCATGATGCCCCATTGATAGACATCACTATAAACTACCACACTGCAGACATCGTAGCGATATGACTAAAAAATTGTTACAGCTACGTTAAAACACACACACACACACACACACACACACACACACACACACACAGATACAACTGCTCGGTTATATCTCTAGTTACTCCACCCCCAACAGAATCAACCCGCGCATGAAATGTGTTTAACAAAAATACAAATACCTTCCTCCTGGTACGAATACATTCATTATTTTGACAAAATATATAATATGAAGCATGCTATCTACATGATGAATTTATAAAACTTCGCTGTCTAAATATTATTGTAAAATTTAGTTACTTCTTTTAGTCGATGTAGTTATGCATTTGTTGAGCGCATTGACACAGAATAGAGAAAACCCATGCAATCAACGGCTTTTGCTTCTAAAACTATATAATGAAAAGAAAATCTACATTTTTTTTTAGTAGATATACGGAAACATTTCACTCGTGAAGTGGAAACATTTTGTATACAATACCACTTGTGGTTTCGCCACTCGTTACAATACAATGTTTCCACTTCACTCGTGCAATATTTCCGTACTCAAGAAACGTAGATAACTTCTGCATATCCATTAAGTAATTAAAAAGGAAAATAGATGGCACATAAACTGGTTTTCCATTCATTCATATTTTAGCCTCACCATGACTGGCAATAATAACTCTTAACAAATTGTAGGAGCATAGTGATTTGGAGATGTGCTGATTTTCAGATGAGAACCATATTATTTCCCAAGTTTAATGGCTAACCGTTGAAATCTGCAAGGCTAATTGCTTCCACACGTTTCTGTCAAATGCTACCTGCTGCAAGACAAAAGGGCAATAATTTAAAACCAAATCTTAGAAACAAAGTGAGTTGTCGAAATGCGTATCTTTAGACGATTGCCAGAATATGCAAACGTTAAAAGTGATCAATCAGAAATGTGCCAAGACAAAATGGGCAATAACTCTAATAAAAATTGTGAGAGCAAGTGATTTTTCGGTATGCACACTGCCAGGTGACAATAATACTATTTAAATTCAATTCTTCAGTTAAAGCATCCATAATACTAATGTATCTGTTAAAAGAATATAGTTACAGAAGAGAGAATGGTGAAGGATAATGTTCATTATTGATATATATGAAAAATAGAAACTACGGCGTCTAAGTCAAACGTAAAGCTAATTGGTAATATAACGCTGCAGAAACACAGGTCAGGAGGATGGGCAATAAAGGGCCATAACTCATGCAACGCTGTTTTGAGTATAGTTTTTCTATCCAGAAATGTATTGTTAAAACAATGTAGCGAACCAAGGGCACCCAAGAAATATCTGTTTATCGTAGCTGGATTTTATTTTACTGAGCAATTCTCTTTTTTTTTTTTAAAACAATTCGAATAAATGTTTCACCGGACAAAGATTTAAAACTAATGCAGCGAATCCTGAGGTGATTACATCTTGTCTAAATGAAGACTACATCGTCAGAGGGGCAGGAACCATGAACGATTTCCATGGTTTGGATATCGCCAAAATGCATCGGATCCACAACGCTGGATCTAATGTCCTCAATGCCTGTTTGGGATTTATTCTTGGCCCTTCCCAAAGGAGGAAAAGTGTTGCTGTCTGACGGTATCGTACCTTCACAGCAGGGATGAGCAGTGCCCTCTCAAGGGAAGTCAAGTGCCAGTGACCGGTTGCGCCTTCCGAAAGGCAGCAGTTCTCATACTCCTACAGATCTGATGAGAACCGCTGAAAAGAGATCGGCATGTGAGATGATTGTTACTATGGTGCGGGCTTTAAACTCCAAGTTTAAATGCGGGAGACGTGTCATGGTCCCTCCAGATATCTACAGTTGTGGGACACAAGGGTCCAAGGGATTGTTGGTTAGTTATTATGGGTTTAACGATGCTTTTCATCACACGATAGGCTATATATGGCAGTCCAAACCTTTGGTGGAGGAAGAACCCGGGAAAACTCAGTGAAGAACCAACTACCCATGCTGACAGAACCCGAGACTAGAACCCACGTGGACAGAGGCGAGATGTCAGTTATCCTTCTCATCCATGCAACAGAGAAGTCTTGCTGATCTGATAACCTTACTTTTCTTTTCTCAGTCTAGTTGTCTCAGTCATAGTCTCCATGCACTAGGAACTACTTTTCAAGAGAAGAAACCCTTGCTGTCTTCTGCTGTGCCTGACGAAGTTGTTATAAAATCAAACACGAGATATATAACAAAAATAAATTCACTCATCAAGTATATTAAGGTCTATCCAAATTTGATAATCCACCATACAAAACATTCTGAGACAGCCACAGGTACTCAGTCGAGCTATTTGGTAGAGCTCATAAATGAAAGTGTATCATATAACCCAAAACTGCTAAAGATATCAGTGTCGATCACATGAAAAAGCTGTCTGAATCCTCGCTGTTGGGTACTGTTAAATGTTATTAAGCACTTTACTGCTTAAAAATATATTTGCACTTTGGGGTACGGAAAGGGAGTGAAGAACACGGAATCATCAAGTCTGGTGATACATCTTTAAGGCATGAACGTGAATTAAATTTAGAATATTTCGACTTTAACTAGAGACAGACGAAGATAAGGAGAGGGAAGAACGTAGAATGAAAAACCAAGAATGCACACAAACCCAACATTTCCAGATAGGTGTCATGTATGTACAAATGTTATAAGAACAAACGTCCAGTGATTTTTGTGATCTGACCATACATTCTATCATGCCCATGTAACCCATGTGGAAGCAACTGTGCCAAATGAGCAATGGATTTTTTAGGGGCACCAGATGGGTCAAGAAAGTTGAGTACCTTAATAAGAAGGCTGTAAAAACAAACTTGCCAAAGTTGACTTCTCAACATATCGCATGCACTCAAGCATGTGAAAATAATTATGCTAAAAACTAACAGAAAACGCTGTTTCAGACACACAGACCATACACATCACTGGCTACAAAAATCCAAACTCTCGCAAGAGCTACTGCAAAGCTGCTGCCAACCAGAAATGTGTTATATAAAACCTGCTTTCTTCAAACTTTGTCAAACACCCCCGATCTGCCCCAGTTGAATGAATAAAAATAATGCAATTGCAAATGAAAACTCCTGCACTTACCAATCAGAGTGATTATATCATCAGTCCACACGCTATTCCACAGCAAGATTTTCATATCGTATCATTGCATTTGTAACAGAACGTATGTAAATAGAGTCGACTGGTCAGTCCACTGCCCCTATTAACTATCTTTATTAATCCTTGTTGTTTACAAATAATAGCACGTTGCTTGAGACGCTCATGCTGTAATACTTGCAACACTTATATATGGTAAATTGTTGGGGGGTTTTTTATTCTAAGGGCGGCATATATTGCTTGATTCTACTTTGATATTTATTCAGATTTTCAAAAAATATAATACCTGATGACCTGTACAAAAAGTGAGAGGCAATAATAGTACCTGATTAATGTGATTTGTTTGAGCGAGTGAATGCGTGTGTGTGTGTGATTTGGATTTTTAACGTAGCTTTAACAATTTTTCAGTCATTTCGCTACGATGTCTGCAGTGTGGCAGTTTATAGTGATGTCTAGCACTGGGGCATCATGCCGCAGACATCATGCATCATGTCCCACCCAGTCACATTATCCTGTCGCCAGGCCGACCAGTCCTAACACTAATCTCTTAATGCACAGCGCATAGCGAGGCAGCTGTTAGTACCATTTTTATAAGTCTTTGGTATGACTCGGGCGGGGTTGGAACCAGCGACCTCCAGCATTCAAGGCGGACGCTCTAACCACTAGGCCACCTGAGTTGTCCGTACCTGATTATGTGCTGAATCTGCGAACTATACTGCAAACGTGCAGGTTATTTTAATTTGAATAAAAAATGTTGGGTGAGAAGAATAATCTATGTTGGTGTTTGCACCAAGACAAGGAAATCCCATACGCGGGGTTACGTTATTTGTCTCCCCACTCGGCAGAGCCTTGTGCAGAGACAAATAATGTAACCCCTTGACCAGCGGCCAGAATATATAAAGAGAGGCAGACCTGCCAAGCAAACTCCTGCCTCGGGTAAAGCGTATGTTAAAGTTTAAGGAACTTCGCAGACTGTTGATACAGAAAATCTGGATGAGAGGAGACCACAGAAAGCTCTCCAAACTGGAGAAAATCTTCTTGTCCTCAGCACCATAAGTCTTTGGATACAATTCTGTTGGAAAGAGGCAGTAATCGAACATCCGAAACTTCCTCGTCCAACACCTGACCCAACAGGAGAAAGGGAGATGATAACCCTAACTGAGGGTGAGGAACAGTCACCAGCAGTTCCTCTTGGAACTCACTTTAGTCCACAATGATGGAAAGGGCATCGTTGTATTTCTCTCTGGAGAGGGAGAGGATTTCTGTCATCTAGTGACCACTAACGGTGGGTGAAGGGACTAACCCTAATAGATGTCTGGTGACCAGATAATGATATCTATGTGACCGGTGCATGAGGCATCAGTGACCAGTGGATGACTGGCAACTAGTACCGGGTCAATTATGATCTGATGAGCCTAGAGTAAGATCGCTGTTATTTTTCTCAGAAAGGCATGGATCGCTTATTGCTGTCACTGGGAACATGACCTTAAGAGGGCGCTGCTCCTCCCTAACCAGAAGGCAAAACTTGCTTTCAGACGTTTTCCCTCGCACGGGATGGGCAAAGGATCAATCCCTCACCGACAATGACAACTTCATAACAAGCGTTTTAGGCAAACTCTGAACCAAGTAGTTCGCGGTGCTTTCGTGCCGTACCATGGTATTCTACTTTCCCAACATGGGAAGAGATCTAGAACCTTCTTGATAAGGTTATCCTGTGATGAAAAGAAGTGGGGCCCTTTTTCCTTCCTCTGTATATGCAGCCACTTTCTGGAAAGTCCCAGACTTGATCTGTCAGGAGACAACAAGTGCATCAGAACAAAATAATGTTGAATTGTTCTCAAACTCTGCTGGTTACAAGCGAGATACCTTGCGAAGGTCTGAACATAATGGTAGAAGGTTATAACTGGATCCAAAATGGAGTAGATGAAACAAAACTCATAAATGACAGATCTAGGTATAATGGATACCTGTTCATGCCAAATAGCTGTGAAAGGCTAATGAGTATTGCCAGTTAAAAGCATCATCCCATGTGAAGAAACGATGCTGTCATGGGCCATAGCTCTGTCCAACATTGCAATGACAGGATAGATCCTGTAAAAGTTCCATCAAGGTCTGTGAGACAATGTTCACACTAAATTGCACTAGAATATCTTGAATATCTCTTGCTGGTTAGAAACAACATCCTATGTGAAGGTGAAGATGTGACGAGGTGACAAGATCCAAAACTGAATCCAAAACGGTGTGTGTGTGTGTGTGTGTGTGATTTGGATTTTTAACATAGCTTGAAAAAATTTTCAGTCATATCACTATGATGTCTGTATTGTGGCAGTTTATAGTGATGTCTATGCTGCAGACATGATATCCCACCCAGTCACATTATCCTGACACCAGGCCGACTAATCTTAACCCTAACCTCATAATGCTGAGTGCCTAGCGAGGCTGCTGTTAGTACCAGTTCTTATAAGTCTTTGGTATGACTTTGCCAGGGTTTGAACCCGCATCCAAGGTGGATGCTCTAACCACTAAGCCACTGTAGTGGTTAAATATAAAATTGAGTCGACAAGACAAAATGCATAAAAGACGCATCTAGTTCTCGACAATGTACACACTAAATCACATCAGAATATATTGTATGGTTTCTGTGCTATGCTGGTTAAAAGAATCTGATGTAGGTGAGATTTAAATGAATCAAAAAGGTAATAACTCCATCAAAAGTGGACCTGAAAAAAGAAAAAAAAAAATTATAGATGGCACATCAACGTGTCATGGGTAATTCACTTACCAAATGTCATCCAATGATGCTCAAGGGTCCCAGAGCTTTCATATTTACAAGAAGTTAGAATGAACAGACAGACAGACAGACAGACAGACAGACAGTAAAGATTAATACTACAGAACTCCCAAATCTTGATGTAGGGCCCTAATAAACGTCACCGCTTTACAAACGTTTAAAAGATTTGCATAAAATAGACAATTAAATACTCTCATTTTAAATAGTGTATTAAATGAAATATATAATTCAAAACATCAGAAATATATTGAGATACAATGAGGTATCAGATAATACAATAAAAAATGGAATATGTTTTGTAAATGCTATGAATGTCAATTAATCAACCATGACATACACACAAAATTTCTGTAAATGAATAATTTTCTAATATTATACATATGTGAAAGCAACAAACATTTTGAAAGTATATGATAAAACATTAAATTTTAAACATCAATACACAGTCAACTTTCTAAATACATGTGAACATTTTGTGAACTGAGTGGAGACTGATGAAATAATTTCAAACGGCTCAGCCAAAACTGTTATGAATTTATTAGTAATGGAGATCTCTGCACTACAAAGCTATGCCATTAGATGCATCAATGGAAATTTGCATTTGCCTCTTCGTTTTCCAGTTAGTGTAAAGGGTTACTGGGTGGAGAGCTTAACAGCATCCAAGTTATGCTTCAGAGCAAGTCCCCTACCCCAGAGGAATGAGCCAGAGTCTGTGTCGGATATATATTTAAATTTGTCTCATGTTCTTTAAGCTTGTTTATGCTATAAGGTGGGGACTATCAATAGTTTCAAAGTTATAACCAGGTGCATCATTTTCCTGCCCTTGGGCTAAAACCTTAAAGTTTAATTAAAAAACTCATTGCATGATACAGCAGTTGCCTTCACAATACATGCAGAGTTTCAGATCTATAACTACAATATTGAAGAAATAGTTTGTTATTCTTTAAAAATAATAACTCTACCGCTCCACCATCTGGGACAATATAACATTTTAAAAAATTGTTGTGCACATTTACAGACTACTTCAAGATAAAGACCAAAACTGAAAGTAATTATTATAGTATTCAGAAAATATTCTGTTGGAGGTATCAAATCATGGATTTGTACTAAACTCCATTATCGACTTTAAATACATTTACCAGTTTTGACATGGTGATTCTTCTGACCACATGTTTTAAGACAACCATGTAGCCAGGATAAATTTATACAGATCACAATGCATTTTGGTTAAAGTGAATACAGATCACAATCTATCTAGGATACATTTATACAGATCATAATGCATCTAGGATACATTCATACAGATCACAATGTATCTTGGATAAATTTATACAGATCATAATGAATTTACAACATATTCATACAGATCACAATGCATCAACAATAAAATGAATACAGATCACAATGTACCGAGGATAAATTTATACAGATCACAATGTACCGAGGATAAATTTATACAGATCACAATGTATCTAGGATAAATTTATACAGATCACAATGTATCTAGGATAAATTTATACATTTCACAATGCATCAAAGATAAAATTAATACAGATCGCAAACTAAAAGTCCTTGATCTGGACAAACATCTTTTCAGAAGCTTGTACAATCCAAATAAAAATAGTAATCAAGACCTAACATCACAAATTTTTAAGGAGATTCTTCCATAAAATTTAAAACATAATAATTCATTTTTGATTAAATATCATTAAAAATAAGGGAAATTGTGGAGCCAAAGCTTTGAACGGATGCAACAGTACACAAGGAAAAAAAATCCACTGACACTTCATCACCTTGGTGATTTATTGCCGACTCTGCCTAGGTCAGCAATGTTAATGCGGACCAAAATTAAACATTATATAAAATGTTCAGCATTTAACTGACTTCATTTCTTTGCGAATACAACATATATATATATATATATATATATATATATATGAAATTCAAGAAGTCTTATGCAAATTCAATGACTGAAGAAAGTCAAGGATAAAACCAACATAAAGTTTACAATACCTCAAATTCAAGAATTCTGCAAGGTTGTATCAACCATGTTAAACTTATGCATGAAAATAATAATCTCTAAAAACAAAAATTCAAAACAACCAAAAATGATAAAATAGGAGTTTTAAGCTGTAGATTTTCAACCTTGGTGATTTCATTCTACATTTTAAAAAGCAAGTTGTAAAACCAACAATATCAAATAAACAAATATATATATTAAACAAAATTAAAAGTTCCCACATTCTTAGTAGCTGACACTTTCACTGCTTTTACAAAAACTGATTTTATAAGCTGATGCACCTTTAAAGTCTAGAGTTCATATTGGAGAGAACAGTTTTAAAGGCTAGACTTCATATGGGGTAGAACAGTCTTAAAGGCTAGACTTCATATTGGGTAGAACAGTCTTAAAGGCTAGACTTCATATGGGGTAGAACAGTCTTAAAGGCTAGACTTCATATGGGGTAGAACAGTCTTTGTTTATAAGAAATTTCAGTGATAACATAATGAAATGAAGCAGAATATTCCATATATTATTGTAAGTTTATGTTACTGAATACTAAGAACCAACTTGTGTTTTCAACTTTTTAAAATGTTCTAACTCATTTGAAAAATCAATCCATCCAGCAAGATGTATATATACCCATAATGACATAGGGGCAAACAAGAAGGGACATAACTCTCCTCTGAGAATTCCTGACTGCCTAAGGACATTACTCAATATTTTCCATTTAAGAAAAAAAAAAACATTTAAGAAAAATATATCCTTTATTAGAAAGGTATATACAGATTTACAAGTGGGAACTTAATTATGGTACCATCACATATGCAATCAGACTTGGCCTAGACATGATCTCCATAAATGAACCAACTGCCTACAGAAGCCACCATTCCTGTTTCCTCAAAATCTCCAATTAAAACGTGAATACATAATAGCATGCAGCTGCTCAATCGAACCATTAATAGTTATTCTTCAGTCTCCTGGACCTTCATTATACTGTGCATGGCAATATGTGACTGGTTATTATTTGCGATGAATGTTTACTTTAAAGTATAACTTATCTGATTTCTTTAATCTTTATTAAAGTCTCTCTACCAGTAAGCAATGCCAATTCATGAGCATGTCTAACAGGAATACAAGCATCAATTTTCCCTGAATCTAGGTGTCCCATCTAGAATGAGTACATTCAATAAAAGTAACTAATTTGTATACAATCAAATAGCATCTTTCTACAAGTCGATACATACTCGTACACAATCATATTTTATCTTTCTAAAAGTCTTTACATACCAGTACACAATCATATTGCATCTTTCTACAAGTCAATACGTACCAGTACACAATCACACTGCATCTTTCTATGAGTTTATATATACCTGCATGCAGTCATACTGCATCATTTGGGATCCTGGATAGCCGAGTGGTCTGAAGAGCTCACCTTTACCAATCACTGCCATCTCACCTCCGTCCATGTGGGTTCAAGTCTTGGACTTGGCCAATGTGGAGATGCAAGAAAGCTGTAGGTAATTTTCCATGGGTTGGTGGTTCTTACCAGGGTTTTCCCAGTTTCTTCCTCCACCACATATATTGGCCACCATATACAGCCACTCTTGCACAGAGAAATGGAGTTATATCCCTAAACAACAACAATATTGCATCTTTCTATATGTTTATACATACTGCAACACAATCACACTGCATCTTTCTGCGAGTCTCTAATACCTGTATGCAATCATGCTGCATCTTTCTATAATGGTTACCCTACAAATACCAGTACAAAATCATACTGCCTCTTTCTACGAGTCTATATATACCTGCACGCAGTTAGTAGCAAATAATGTCCAGTCAGATGCAGTTGTGTATCCATTCCTCCCATTTCAGAACTTTGAATTCCATCAACATTTTTAGACAAAACAATAGCTACTGACAGTAAGCAATCATTATATACACAATAAATTAAATTTCAGTTAACAGTAAGCAGTGATTTTGCAATGGTTAAACTGTACTTCAAATGACAGCCAGCTGTCATTATACACAGGTTATTTTTTCATTATTCACAGGTTAGACTGTTTCAAAACATCACCAAAATAAAAACACAATGTCCTAATATTAAACACAATATCCTAATATTTAACATAATACTCTCATGAAATGATGATTCAAATTTTATTTCAAAAAGTTTTATAAAAGACAATCATGCATAAATATAATTCAAACACTGCTATCTGAATTTTAGTCACTTTTTCCATCGTTAGGTTATATTTTTTTATCTTTAATGAATATAAAAAAATTCAGCCAAACAAAAATCTTTCCTAATTGGAGATACAATCAAACATAAGCAACATGTTAAAATGCCCAATGTTTCTAGGTCTATTTACAGCATGCTATAATGTTATTATTAAACTTCAACTGATTTCTCAAATACTTAATGCCCTTGTGCAACTAAATATGGCTATGATAAATCAAAAAGGCCTATATGTGGGAATTCACATAAAATAAGCCTGCAGAGCAGGCCATTTGACTAAATAATTTATCAGAGGCACCTTCAATTGATACTGACTTCCTGGTCCAGTGGTTCCCGGATTAGCCTGTCAAATTGATTTCCTCCATATACCTTGAACTGCATCAGAAGCTGAGATTAAGTTAAGGACAAAATTATCGGCATTACTAAATGTCTGCAACTAATCGAGCATGCATTATCTCCCATTAGTCTGTTTCAATCTGGCTCTTGAATGTGTGGCTTTGTGAGATCTCCACTGTGGTAGAAGAATGATGTTTTCCTGAACACCTGAAAATTGGTTTCCTTGGCTGATTAGACAAGGTTATATATATATATATAACTGATTTAGACAGCCTCCAGTAATAGCTTCCATCTACTATGCTATGTAGAAATTTGACTTGATGATTGCAAAAAGTATGTGTAGAAAAATTTCTGAGAGAGGAAAATGAGTCATTGAAGAGTCCCTTTATCAAACATTTTATGTAGCGCTGTATTTTTGTAATAAAGACCAATGAAGCATCTAACCTGACCCATTTATGGTGAAACTGCATGAAGCCAGACGAAAGTCTATGAACAAGTCTTTGATGGTGCTAGCTTTTATAACCTGGCATTTATTTCACTGTCAGAAGTCTAGAATTCATTTCCCTGAAGGAGTGAAATTCAAGATCTGGACCTGAAACTAACCAATTAAATGACCTGCATTTCACTAACAGAGCTTAAATCTTGAATCTAGTCTGCTACTGATACATTAAGTTCAAATGTAAGTTCAGACTTCAAATCAAATTTGATTAAATGACTTTAAGGACGTCGTTGCTGAAATCAAGGCTTGGTTGTTGGAATCATTCCTATGCTCCATATGAGACTGTATCTACAATAGGCTCAGGCCCCATTTCTTCCTGAAACTTTGGGCATATTTAACTCTGGCTCTAGCAAAGTCTGAAACTCAACTTCCTGTAACCTGGATTCAAGTGAAGTAAGACTTGTACAAGTTCTATATCAAACTTTGGTTTGCCTGAAAGCATGCCTAATTTCAACTACATAATTATTCTTCTAATGCAACATCTGATTCTGGGGTTTTGAGTTTGAACATGAGGTTGTTGATAAAAATGTTCAGATAATTCTGGGCCTGTTTATTTTAAATTCAAACATTTTAATTTCAAGATGTTGGAGTATTTACCACATATGGGAAATCCTTACATCCATTTTGAAGAATTTACCAAGTTTGTTTTCCTTCCAACAAAATCCTAATCTTGCAAGGGCCAATGTACGCAATGATGAGAGTTGAGCTGCAATGGAGACTAAATGGCAAGAACCGAGATATAAACAAGAATGTTAAATAATGAAACAGACTGGATCCAAAAGATTTCAAATTATTCCCAGTAGAAGTTCTGCCAATCAAATTCAGAGCTATCCTGCAGACAAGCTCTGCCAATAAATTACTCCCATATGATTTCATAAAATATGCTCATTTATGTCAACCTTTCTGTACCATACAGACTTTTAGCAGTGAAGCTAAAATTCAAGTGTTGCAAAAGATTATGCCATCTAGTGTGGCACACCGCAGAATTTTTCCATCCAACTTCATGTGATGGCGACTAGTGAACAAATTCAACTGATATCAAAGAAGTTTTTTGACTGGTTTCAAAGTAGTGTTTTGACTGCTGTCAAAGTAGTGTTTTGACTGATATCAAAGTAGTGTTTTGATTGGTGCTTTGCTCTTCTAACTGGTCTTGATCAAATAACAACATCCATTACTTCACAGTCACATGCTTCTTTTTCAAACACTTTGATTTGAGAACTTTGGTTATCTCTATTTTAACCATATTTTTACACTGACTCTGAATTTTTTAGTTAAGTGAAATCTTACGCATTCTTTCTATAATTATAACCAGAACGCACTCAACAATTACATACCTCACTTTTGCGAGGCTTTCAACAGTGTACAGTAGTCAATGTAAACATTAATTATCTTGTGGAAAATAAATTCCGAGTCAAATGACATTTTAGCATCTTTCTTTAATTATGATGTGTTGAAATTTGTTCTTGTTTAAAATGTAAACAGTTTTCATGGGCACTTCATACCCACCAATGTTCTGACATACTATTAAAAATGACCAACCTACATAACATACCTATCTAAATGGACACAGCATAAAAAACGTAAAATAATAAAGAGCATTCTTTTCTATGACATCAAAGTAGATACTCTTTGAGGTTATAAAAGTCAGAGAATTTTGTTTTTGAATAATTTAAAACAAACTATTCCAAAAATTTTTTTAAAAAGCTATCATTGTCCACCCCTTGAAGCTAAATTTTACTGGGTTAAAGTCTGAGATTCTGTATAGCTGGTTCATGCTTCAGTAATCACCTTGATTAGCCACTACAGATTAAGCCTCAGATTATGTATGCAGTCCACTCTGATTCCTTATTGCACCTACACAATAAAGTGTTAACTTGGCAGGATTTACAACGTATCTTCATTAATATGAAAAGCTTATCAGTGAATAAACATTTTTACTTCTACATACAACTGCAATGCTCAGAAACAACCATATCAGTAGGCTGGGATGTATATAGTATGTAAGAATCTGTGTGGCACAAATACTTAAACCATATTAGTTAAGCATAATATGCAGGTACTAGTGGCCTTTCATTGCTAGGTTGTAGCACTAACAGAAATGCATACATAATCAGTGCTGCTCAGAAACTACTTTGTTTATGCATATGATAACTTTCCCTGTTGCTCGTGATTAGGCCAATTCTTATGCAACAGCTTGGACTTGTTTAAACTATATTTAAAGTGTTCTTACATTACAAATTTAGGTTGTTAAAAAATAAGATATAATATGCAAGAAACAGAATCAATCCCTGATGCTTGGTGGAAACAGAAAAATTCAAACCTTGTGATATACTTTATTTTGAGACCTAAGTAATTTCTGGTCCTGTGAAAACAGTTTATCTTCAGGGTTTGAATTTCTCAATCTCCACCAATCATTGGTGACAGATTGTATTTGTCTTCCTGTCTGATAATCAACTAGACATCTAAATAAACACCGATCAAAGTGGGATTTATCCATACAAGCAATTTACTTATTTACAGATTTTTCAACCATCCCCCCAACTCTTAATCCCTGGCCAAGTTTATATTCTGAGACCAAAGTGCAAATCTTCATCACTAACCTCATCGTATCCTAAATTCTGATCACCTGATCTTAAACACTGCATTAAGAACTGAAGATATTGTTCACACAAAAATGCTGAAACTCATCTAAATGTTTTTGTGCCACATCCATTTTTTCTTTCAGGCACAGTTACCTTGACCTTTTGCATTTTCCATAGGCTTTTTCCTTACCACAAGTGCAAGCCATCCACAAAGTTTGGTCCAAGTCTGAGATGCAGAACTAATGTTATTGTGCAGAACCATTTTTATTCTTTCAGTCATTCTCAGCATGACCTTTGAAACCAAAATCAGAAGGCTTCTTTCTTACCCCCTCATGCAAGTGATCAAACCAAGTTTCATCCAGGTATGTGATGTAAAACTAATGTTAATGTGCACAAACAACTGTTATTATTTAGTCCCTGTGACCTTGAAATGTTACCTTTTGGCCCAAAACAGATAGGGTTCTTCCTCATTGTAAGTACAAACCATCTACACAGTTTCTTGACCATACATGGTGGAAAACTCTAGTCATTGTGCAAAATAGTTTATGTTCTTTCAGTCACAATGACCTTGACCCTTGATTTTTTTAAACCAGGAAATCAATAGGATTCTTCCTTAACTAAGAGCAATCAATCCACAAACTTTTGTGACTCTACATGGTGAAGAACTCAAACCATTGTGCAGAAAAAAGACCAATCACTGTTTCATTATTCAGTTGGTGACCTTGACCTTTTGACTCTTAAATCAATAGGGCTTGTCCTAAGCCCAAGTACAAGCCATCCGCATAGTTTTGCAACTTTAGATGCTGGAAATCTGGGGTTGTTGTGTGGAAATGAAATTAACAACAAGATGGATTGATATTAGAACATAATTATCTCAACTGTATGGCAGGTGTAAAAAAATATGGAAACAACTCTTAAAGTACTAATTTGACGAAGCCAGATCTTATTCTTGTCATGATACAAATTCATACCAATTCTGTGAAAAACATTTCAAATGGTTCTGGAGTTATTAGCCAGACAAGAGTGTGATTCATGGAAGCATGGAAACATACAATTTGTAATGTGATTCATAGAAGCATGGACAGATACAATTTGTAATGAAAGGGAGATAACTCTTCAAATGTTGAAGGTTTTTGTTTTTAAACAGGTCACAATATCATCATACTAAAGCATTCCAAATTCATGACAATATCTCAAAGGATTAAGGAGGTGTGTGTGTGTGTGTGTGTGTGTGTGTGTGTGTGTGTGTGTGTGTAAAATAATATGGACTGGTTCACATTAATCCACTGGACTAATAAAATTTGTATTTAAGAAAATGAGCTCCCCATTAACACAATAACGATCAGTTTGATATTCCTGATACGCTATAATAATATAGTGGGTAGATGTCAAGGATACAAGAACATCAAGAACTATAATTCCAAGGCTACCAATCAACCATGGTAAATGTTGAAGGAGATACGTTCCATCAGTGGACCGAAATAAGATGGACAGGCCATAGGTCAAATTTCCAAGGACTGCTAATACAAATGTCCATATTGATAATCCATCTGTGGACTTTCTTTTGTACTGAAATGAAACAAAGTACACAGTAATAAATAATGTACAAGTATCTGCCAATTTCAGTGATTTTGACTTCAGTGAACTGCACACTAACACAAATTCATATGCATTTTTTTTTTAATTCAATTTTATCTGTGAAAACTAAAAAAATAACAATTTTGTCTAAAACAAAAAATTAGGATATGTAAATGGCTAAAATGAATGGGATGTTAAATAAATTACATATTTTTCATTGGGAATTAAAGGCAGTTTTACCAAAAATCAGACATTGCATTAACTAATACAAGATTTTCAATATGAAACATATGATCATATCAATTCATGCCATTACAAATGGTGTCATAATTTAATAGACTGCAGAAATTTAATACCATAGGACACCATATATAGTCAGCTCAATCTCCCCCGCTCTAACACTTAGGGGACTCAGCAAGTCAGTTTAAGGGATTCTATATTTGAGTGGACATGGTTAAGTACAATTATAAAATTTCAGTTTGGTCCTAAAACCATGATCAAGCAATCGAGGGTGTCTGAGCCAACCCTGTTCAAGTAATGACATCAATAATTTAAAACCATTCATGACATTAACTTGCAATATTTATTGAATCCATGTTTGATGTAAGATTGGCACCATTTTCATTCCAAACAAACAAGACACCATAAGAAGACTTCTGATGGAAACTCCATGCTGATATGACAATCCATTTGGCAGAAAAGGGGGTTAGATTTTCAAAATGTTAATTGTGGCAGCCATATTTGAGTCAGACTGGTACATTTGCTTTCAAGACCAACTAGATATCATAATTAGTCTTAGTGTGAAAACCCCAAGTCAATATGACTTACCATTCAGAGTAGCAATCAGAAGATTTTTAAGATAGCTGCTGTGGTGACTATACTGGATGTCAGATGAAACCATTTTTATTTAATACCAATTAGACATGCCATGAAGGCCATAGAGACTGACAACTCAAAATCAAATTTAACCAAAGCCATGCAATGAAGGTCTGGAGCTCAAAAACTCCAGACCAAACTTAAACTTGGTCGATGCAATGAAGCTCTAAAGCTTGACAGCTCAGTACCAAATTAAACTTGGGACATACACTGAAGGCCTGGAGCTTGACAACTCAAAATCAAATTAAACTTGGCCCATGTAGTTATTGCCATGGAGCTTGACGAGATCAAATCAAACTCGTCTCATACAATCACGTTTCTTGAGCAATCAAACTAAGCCCATGTAATGAAAACCCTGGAGCCACAAACTAGCCCAGTGCAATCAGGACCCTGGAGTCACAAATTAGACCCATGCAATCAAGAAACTGGAGCCACAAACTTGGCCTTTGAAATAAAGGCCTGGTGCAAGCTCTTTTGATGGGGCATTGTTGCTTCCATCAGAGGTGTCAGAAATGCTTAATCATGCATATTGGGGTGCAAATTTTTTATCTGTGATGCAGAAAATCACTTATGAAGGAGTCCTTCATACATATGCAATAGCTTGGCAAAAAATTCAAACGCCAGTCCTGCTTCAACCACCTGCTGAGCGGAAAAATATGTCGATCAACTGGTCATTTAGCTGTGCTGATACTTACAATGACAGGATTCAGTGGCTGAAAGCCGCCAAGATGTGCATGTTGTTATTATAAGAGTAGGTCAAAAGAACATCAAAGAACAACTAACTGCTGAGTGTTGGGAAATATGCTGATATTTACAATGACTGAATTCAGAGGCAGAAAGACACAGAGATGTACATATGGTCATTATAAGAGTACATCTAATGAACAATTTTAGCTTTCATTATTGTGTTTGTTTCCAAGTGTAGCCAAATAAGTAGTGCATGTGACCTCAAAATCAAGATACATCAAAATTTGGACAAAATACCATTTGCAAATTAGAATATGTATTTTGGGGTTAAACAGCAAATGGACAAAGATTGTAATGAGATTCAGAAGAGTGCTAAAGTTGCTAGAACTAACTTTTCAGATGGGACAGTAGCCAAGCATAAGAATGTGTATGATGCCTAGCTTAGTGTTTGGAAAAAGACCTTTCCTTGGATTGACAAAACTTGGTCTCACTCTTATGGACAAACAAGAGCTATATGTCAGTGGTGTAAAGAATTTAGAATATGAAACTCAATGGAAACTACTGGTTCTTTTCATCTGGACATTTAGCCACTTCAAATATGCCCAATATGCTTCTGGGTGAAGACTGCAACTTTTTCTTGTGGGACTCCTTTTTTTCCCAATAAGAGTCCTGGACTCCTAGTTTTAAAACCCTAGCAAGACCTCTGTTTCATGATTTTTCAAAATAGAGCCAACAACCACACTCCTTTCCAAACATAGGCCAAATATGGGTCATACAGAAGAAAATATTTCAAATGATAGCAGCATCTTCAAAGTTGGCATGCAAACAGTTATTGTGTGAATTATTGGACCTGAGCAATATTTTAGCCCATATACCTGAATTATGACTTCAAAAATATTTGCCTGCTGCAAATGTGTTCCATTTTGATAGAGTTCACGTGTGTCAAGCATGGGCATAATAAAATGTACAGGTATAAATGATAGATGGAAACATTTTACAAAATAATCAAATTTTTAAAGTAATTCAGAAACATGGGACAAAAAAGAAAAACAAAAAGACTAACTTTCTGTAATAACTTTATAAATGACTCAGACTGGTAAGGACTTTTGCAATGCCAATACAAAACAAAAGCGCAAAAGAAAAGATTTAGCCAGGCCAATAATTACCTGCTCAAAATCCTTTTTCTTGGCTTCTGCCCCTACAGCTGTCATGTGATCAGCTGATTTGATGTGCTTGTATATTGTAATGGTCCTATGGTTTGTACATCCTACAGTAAAATTGTTTTCTGTGTGTTCACACAGTTCACAAAGCATCCCCATTGTGACAGTTCTAACCACAGCCATTTCCTGTGCCAGTTCAATCAGAAGTTATGCTCTAAGTTTTGTTTTATTGATGGCACTGGGGTGCAAAGCTTGAATCATTTAATTCAATTTCAGCAACAGATTCTCTTCTGCTGTCTCAGCAATTAAAATAATCCAGTAAAATACTTTTCCACATACCATGTGAACATATGCATTCCTCCCGACTGAGCATGGGTCAAATCGGCCTTAGGTCAGCTACCCGTATATGAACTGGAGCAAATGTAAAATAGTTCCCCATTTCATTTCCACCAAGATAATGAGCATTAAGAACAAAACAGATAAAAGTAGAATTTGTATTTTTTAATGTCAGGTTTAGAAATAACCTGGAGAATGTGACAACAGGATTCTGTTCATGATGAATTTCTAATGGTCAGACTTTTTAATGCCAAAAATCTCTTTTACACAGTTCCAATCCAGCTGTGCATTTGACTCCTAGAAGAGTGTGTAATTCACATAAGTCTGAGCATGTTTAAATAGTTTTAAGTTTGAAAGGATCACAAAGTATGTCTTTAAGGAGCCAACATGCATGATTATTATCAATAAAGGAGGGGGAATGTTCTTGTTACAAGACTTCGCTACATGATGTGAGAACTGAAATATATCTGTTTGTGTACACCATCTTGTCCAAACTTCTTTTCTTTCTTTCAATTAAGAAGAAAAACATTCCACATTCAATACAGAATTTGCACCAGCATTAATCAAACTGCAGGACTTTTGGGGATTTGATTCATTCAGTTTGGTCTAACTTGTCAAAAACCATGATATTCCACAAACCCACAACCTACAAGCAACACCGATAATTCTCTTGCCTTACAGCAAATACTTACATTTTTATACATCTGTGATAATCTAGATCCCACATAGAAAACACTTGACAGAATCCCAATGGCATATCCAATCTCATCACGAACATCCTGAAAACGTAGAGGTATGAATGTAACAAAATGACAGTCAGGGCCTGCATTTCAAAGCCATACTGAAATGAAACACTTTCACATTAACATCCAAATAATTATTACACATCACTGCCACCATATCAAAACAAACATGGCAGCTATGTTTTGTTTTTATAGGAACATTATTTCCACCAAAATACAAGGTAATTTCTACTCGAAATATACAGTCTTGCATGTACAAAATGCACCGAATATTAATCAGGTACTCCTAAAAATACCATGAAGGGTGCACTGTGTGCATCAGTATATGTATAATACTGAACAGACCATGAAAAATCAAGTATCATGGTAATGGTGGAGGGAGGGGGCATGCACTTATTAATTGTTCATTTTATGTTTAAACTCCTCTAATATGCAGTGCTGGCTACAATGCAGCTTCTGGCAAACTGTTCCAGTCTTTCTTGGTTTCTGCCTATATACATCAATGTTGCAGTTGAGTGTACAGTAGTCCCCCTCTTGAACGGCCCCCCTCACCAGCGGCCACCCGCTCCTTACGGCCAGAATCCGAAGGCACTGACGAATTTGTGTTCAAAAGTACCCCTCATGACAGGCCACCCGGCTAACGCGACCAGCGGCCAGCATATTTGTGCAAAAATATAAAATTTACCCCTCACAAGTGGCCGCATTTTATTTTGTAATATGTATCCAGAACCAATTTTATTCATAACGTGTGTTAAGTAATCCGATTTCTGTTTCCCGATGTCAGGTTTTCGTTTCTGAAACAAGTGTTGACTAAAGTACATGTACCACTAAGATTAATATTATATCATTTACGCCTCATGAGAAGCCACATTTATTCCATAAAGCCAAGAAAGACTCAAATTTTAATCCATACAAAAAGGTAAGTACACGTAATCCGATTAGCCTTACTGCTGTGTTATCATGAGATGTCCGGTTTAGCCACTGATAATTGTTAAGATTACAATTATTAACAGTAGTAACAGCTGAGAAGTGGCAGCATTGATGTACAATACACAAGCCAGCGGGAAAATGGTTTGATAGCCTTTATGGCTTCCCTTAGTAAGATGCTGAGCTTGATCACTTCCATAATTAGTGGCTATTACTACTGACAATAATTGTCAAGATTGCAAATCCTAATGGCCGCGAGGTGCTATTGTTCAGGTCAATTCTGCGTACATATCGAAGCTGTTTTGGCTTCTGTCACTTAGTGTAAAACAATGTAAAATCAATAGGGTACCAGACTGCGACTAATGAATCACGTGACAAGATCGCCGTATTTAAAAACATGGCATTTTGTTTAAATGTAGAAATTATTTTTATTCAGTCTTGTAGTTGGCAACATTGGAATAAGTTATTGCAAAAAGATCAACATGTCATCGAGGAAAAGAAAAATTCTCAAATTAGAAGAGAAAGTGAAAGTAATTCAATTGACCAAAAAGGGGGAGAGTTCGAGGATCCTGGCAGAAAAATTTGATGTCGGAAAAACTCAGATAAACAATATCGTGAAAGATAGGGAAACAATTCTGCAGAAATGGGAAGGTGGAATGAACGGAGAAAGGAAGATTGTTAGAGCCAGGAGATGTTTGTATCCTGATTTGAATGAAATGGTTTTTGAATGGTTTTGCACTGCGCGTGCTAAGAACATTCCACTCACCGGTCAAATGATCCAAGAAAAAGCAACAATTTTGTCAGTTGAAATGGGATATGACGACTTTACCGCAAGTAACAGATGGTTGCACAGATTTCAAGTCTGACACTGGTTAAATTTTTCAAGCATAAGAATTCTTAGGAACATTGGTATTGTATTTAAGTGTCTGTTGGTGACAGATGATGTGATCTGTAACATTATTATAATGACAGTTTTAAAACTACATGTATATCAGTAGTTATTCATAGCATTCTTTTGAAAATGATGAAATAGTTTCTTTCACATTGATTTCACAATGTGCATGTGATTTTTAAATGAAAATATTATTTGTTTTAGAATTAAATGTAGTTGTGACTTTCTATATACATGTATGTACATGTATTTACTATTCGCATTTGTCATTCCCCTCTAGAAAGGCCACCCTCATTATAAGGCCACTTTCCTGTTGTAATAGGGGTGGCCTTATAAGAGGGGGACTACTGTATTGTCTTTTTGTGTGCTAATGAGATTGTGTCACACGTTGCTACAGTAAAACCTGTTTTGAAAGACCACTGTTATGTGAGACCACCTGTCTTGTGAGACCACATTCTCAATGCACAAATTTATTCCTTATATAGCATTGTGATCTGTTATGAGAGACCACCTGTCTTGAGAGACCATATTTGTTTGGCAAAAGAGGTGGTCTTTCAAGACAGGTTCTGCTGTACAATCAAAAAATGGCAATAAAATGTCAATAATAAAAAAAACGGGGGTTGCAAAGTGATTTTGTAGACAGATCTAAAAATTAAGCAAGTGGGAGGTGGGGTGGAGGAAGGCATGCATCCCTTACTTGCTCATTTTAGGTTTAAATTCCTCTAATAAGCACTACTGGCTTTCTGGCAAACTGTTCCAATTGTTCATGTTTTTAATAGGAAAAATAAATATCTGTACACATCAGTACTGCAGCAGATAGTATTTACTTTCTGAGTTTTGTTGTGTTGGGTGAGTACATGAAATGTATTCAAAGGCAAGAATGTGCATTTTCAGGTGATGACCATAATGTTTACCAAGATACATGGCAATCAATAAAAACTACAGACTTATTAGAGCTAACATGACTGTGTTATACACTGCTACAAGACAAAAAAGGCCAATAACTAACAAAAATTGAGGGAGCAAAGTTATTTGTTGATATGTGCATCTTCGGGTGATGACCATAATATTTACCAAGCTTCATGGCAATCCATCAACAAAAATCTACTGATGGGACTGAGTAAAAAATAATTGTCAGGAATTCATGATAAGACTATTCCATTAAAATTCAGAGTGCTGAAACCTTCTCCGACTGTGTGTGTCATCTGGATTTTTAACATAGCTTTAAAAATTTTCCAGTCATATCACTACGATGACTGCAGTGTGGCAGTTTATAGTTATGTCTAGCACTGGGGAATCATGCCACAGGCATGTAGCATCATGTCTCACCCAGTCAGATTATCCTGACACCAGGCTGACCAGTCCTAACACTAACCTCTCAATGCTGAGCACCTAGCAAAGCAGCTGTTAGTACCATTTTTATAAGTCTTTGGTATGATTCGGCTGGGGTTCAAACCTGCATCCTCCCACATCTGAGGGGGATACTCTAACCACCCAGACCAATGAAGCGGTGAAACCTTCACTGATATTTTCCAGTTACAAAAAAATTCAAATTAGCTGCTGTTGTGGACATACTGGATGTCAGATGGGTTCCATTTTCATTTAGAACAAAGTGAGATCATTAAAAGTCATTTGGTCAAAACCCCATGTTATAATGATCATCCATTTTGAAGGAGTACAAGAATTTCATCACTGCCATATTGGAAGCATGACTAGCAACATTTTCTTTAGGCCCAACTAGGTATCATAAAAAGTCTATTGGTGAAAACCCCATGTTGATATAGCCATACAATTGGGAGTAATGACAAGTTAGGACCAAGCAGACATCATAAGAAGTTGATTAATGAAAACCATGTTGATGTGACCTTCCAATCAGGAGTAGTTGTGAACTGTGGTGTCTCAAATCCTTCCACTGGACCAGCCTGTGTCAGCTACTGTGCTGTGTCCTTGGGCAATGCCCTTTACTTCAATTGCTTCCACACTAAATAACCTACCTGTGTTGTTGTGCCTTAAAGTACCAAATGCAAAATACCAAATTGGGAGGAGTAACTATCACAAGATTTTCAAATGGCTGCTGTAGCAGATATATTGGATATCAGATCCACACATTTTCATTTAGGATCAACCAGATGCCATTAGAGGTCTTTTAGTGAAAGCCCCATGTTGATATGGCCATACATTCAGAAGGGGTTGTGATAAAATTATTTTCAAGATGGAAGTGTGGGCAGCATAGTTTTTAACTAGGACCAACTAGGCCATGGGGTGAATGTGTGTGTCAAGCTCCATGGCAACCCTCCAAGTAGTTTAGGAGGAGTAGCAATAACAAATTTGTTCTAATGGACAGAACAATGATGGAAAAAAGACCATCATACAAGCTCTTCTGGTCTATGACCAGTACACTTTCGCTAGCCAAGGTTCTGCTGTGTTAACCCTAAGTACACTTTGGCAGATCAGTCAGATATTTGAGTGCTTTATCCTAGTGACGTCTACTGGATTTCATGAGTTGCCTCCCTTAGCATGTAATGCCAACTAACCAACTGTGTGTAACAGTGGTGCATTGTACATCAGCTGAAAATGGTGGAGACAATTGACTTCAAAAGGACACTTTTAAGTTTAACATCAAAAGTATGACTATGTACCAGAGAGAAGCCATTACAGGTGTATTTGAGGGAAAGGATGTATTTTTACCAAGAAAGGGTTACTTCTGATCCCTTGCTTTTCTTTAGGTTTCACCAGAGTTTTGTATTTTGATCTCCCAAAATACAAGTTTTAGGGTAGAGGCCATGAGACTGAAAAGCATGAGCCTTGTGTTTTATATTCACACAGAAACTAAATATGCAATCTGGTTTACAATAACTTTGAGTTAGGCCTGAAAATGGGTTGGCTTGTTTGGAGACTGGTTGTCACAGTCAGACAAACACTGGAGATCAGATGCTTAACTTAAGGCTTCAAATGAGTATCTGACTTAGATTTTTTATTTATGGATGTCTAATACAGTGGTAAATATCTCAAATATCAATATGGTTAATGGATAATTAGAAGGATGCCAATCTATTATAATACCAGTAAACTTTAAACATGCATTAAGCCCACAGTGACTGTTCCAGCCATCTTGTCACAGGAAAATATTTTTAAAAAACTCTTTACTGTCAAAAATGAATGTGAAAAAAGAAGAGTTGGCTAGTGTTGGTTTCAGCATATATGCTATCAGTTACACAAGGAATACCTGAATTAAAATCTATGCTTTTATTTGTATCTTTAATGTAGAAATTATTCTCATAGTTTTGCAATCTGTCTTAGTTTCATGAGAATTCACCAAAAATAATTGTCCTGTGTGACCTTAGAGATAATATAGGTATGTTAAAAGAGAAAACAAACTCACTATATAGAATACTAATTGAGATTATTTTCTAACTATGCTGAATTTTTTGGAAATGCACAGCTCTTGCTCAAAATAAAAATCACTGGATACACTGATGATGCAAGTCTGATAAAAATCCTTATTAAATATAATTATCAAAATGTTGATAAACTCAGCCAATCAGATTTGCAAGATCACTAGTCAATATTTGTTAAACTTGCTTTGTACATATCAAAGGTTTTGATGATTTATGTTTGACCAAGTTTACATGAAATCAGAGCAGAGATACAGTTTCTAGACTGATAATGTTATCAACCAATCGGATGGAAGGTCGTGTGTCTTGAAAGAACCAATTGGATGGAAGGTTGTGTGTCTTGAAAGAACCAATCGGATGGAAGGTCGTGTGTCTTGAAAGAACCAATTGGATGGAAGGTCGTGTGTCTTGAAAGAACATAAACATATAAGCCTGTAATCCAAGTTCAATGAAAATCATCTAAAAAATATGTCCAACAGAGTGTTAACAAACTCAGCCAATCAAATGCAAAATCAACTCGTGAGCATGTGTGGATCTTGCTCATCACTGAAGTTGCCCAAAATGTTGATGATATAGCCATATATTCCAAATCTAATGAAACTTGGATCAGAAATATGGCCTCCAGGAATGTAAGATCATCTCCTACTTTCAATAATATTATCCATGATTCACTCATGATCTTGAGGATATAAGTGTATAGTCCAAGAATGAACAAAAGTGGAATAAAATTGTGGCCTTAATAGTTGTAACAAGCTCAGCCAAACAGATCCAAAATCCCCTCATTAATATATCTAGATCATGCTTACTGTGCTCAAAAAATCTGACTGCCTGACACCTGGGGCCCATCTAATTTTAGATCAGGCATGTCCTGTATTCTAAGTGAGGTGCCCATTGGGCTTGTCAAAAAATATTTAATTTGCCTGAAGAAACTTTGATCACACTGATGAAATGTGTAAATGTATTTTCAAGATGTTGCCATACCCGCCATAACACGGCGCAATCTAAATCAGATCACCACTGTCCTATGTGAAATTGAGAACTGATTTTAATCAAAACTGAAGCATGGCGTTTCATGATAAAATTACGATTTTGTACTCCCAAACCCTGACACTGTCATGTTTCAAGGAAACACGATTTTCAGTAAACAAAACAACAACAAAAAACCACAACTTTCAGAATATACCCATTACATGTAGCATGTACAAATGGCAAACAATCATGATTGGAGCTGACGTAAAACTATCCCTTTTTAAATAGCAGGCAAAGAGGTCAGGTATAAACCACCATTTTCACATAATACTTAACTGGCTTACAATAGCTAGTGAGATGTGTTTGATGGCTGCAGTGGGTGAGCCCACTGTGCTAATTTGCATAGGTAGGATCAGAAAGTGGAACAAACCATTATGGGTAAATCAAAAAGATGCTAGAGGCATATACAAAAACAAAGGTTATTACGTATCATTACCTTGAATGAGATTGTTTAAGCCATATGTATTCTATCTTTGACAAGTTTATTAACAGCAGCAACATTTCTTTGAAGTTGGATTTTACTGCATATACAGAATGCAAAGCATGATCATTTCAGCTGTTGGAATAGTGTTCAAGGGGTGGGGCTATTAATTCTTTGCATATGCTGCATATGTCAAATCGATAATAACAGAGATTCACCCTGAGATCTAGCAGAAAAGTTTGAACACCAGGACCATCCAGTCGCTAGTGAGTGTTGTGATGAACGCTCATGTCACCTGCATTACCTTCCAACCATTTGAACCCTATTGAATTTATATTTGAACTGTAGCTATTGCAATGTTGTGTTGCAAAATTAAGAAAAGGTGAAATTTTGGGCATGTGGAAACTGGAGCCCAGGCTTGTGGAATTTCATTCACGGCTTGTCAGTTTATTTAAGTCACCAGCCCGGGGCCTGTGTCCAAAATGTGAGAACTGGCTTATTATCGAACTCATCCAATATCAAACTGATATAAACTGGCATTTCAAGTTTGATCAGAATCAGATTAGAGACTCTTTCCAGAATGGTAACATGCTCAAACTATCGGATTAAAGATCACCTCATTATTTTGCATGAATCTCACTCAGCATTTGAACACACCCAAGATCATAATGGCATTAGAATACATTGCAAGTCTGATCTAATTTATTAATCAGAAATATGGACTACAGTGGTAACAACCTCAGTCAATAAGCTGCAAGATCAACTCATTAACTCTTTACCTTCTGCAAGTACTTACTGCCCTGCCTACAAAGCCTGATAAACAGCCTGGCTTCTAGCTGCTGTTTGTAGGTTGAATGCCAGTGCATCATAATGGCTGCCTGAGTGAGAGTTTCTTGAGTTAGTGCACATGCTGTCTACATTTTCTATATCAATCTTGTCCCATGCAAACTATGTAATTTAAAGAAAAATAAAATTTTAAACACTTACCAATGTTTTGTGCCACTCATTTCCACCAACAAGTACATATAATCCACAGGAATCAATGTTTATATTCTCATATTCATAATAAAAAATATACCTGAAGCTTTCTGTTGTGTTCATAATGTATATTAGACTACTTTTCTCACCACTATTTTGCACAACTGGAATATTTCTTCAGGGAAAAAACTGTAAAAAGAAATCTATCTCCCTTGCATTTTCATCTAATTAAATGTTGGCCCTGAATCTGCTGTAAAGTTGTCCACATATGACGGTCCCACATGTCCTGACCAGAAAAGATCGTTGCGCATTTCATCCTCAGATTCAGATAAATCTGAAATGTCAGGCATCGAAACAGGACTTAAACTAATGTCTGATCCTTCGTCTTTATTCAGATCATTAAAGGCAATGTCATTTGCAATGTCATCAATTTCAAATCCTTCAAAATTTTTGTTGGAATTGTCGTCCAAATACATGAATGTTGCTATTTTGTTTCACTTTGACAACTGACCTCGTTTTCAAAAGAAATTCCTGCTTATATGCTGTAAAACTACTAATAGAACACTTTCATCATTTTATGTAAGGACTAAAACGTGTATATGCGTCTCTGGGGTTTCATACCCTTGGCCGGAAACGCACGTATGAGCCAGCCGGGACAGAGAGAGTATTATTAGCAGCTTGTATATGCGTCTCTTGGGTTACAAGGCTATTTTTAGCATTGCATGTATGCCTTAGCAGAAGATAAAGAGTTAATATTCATGGATTTTCCTCATTATCAAAATCTGTCTTAGCTGATGATGATGTAAACATATATTTCAAGTTCAATAAAAAGCAGAAAAGAAATATGGACTCCAGAGGGGTAAGAAGCAATTGTTGACAGACAGATGATGGATCACACAGGACAAATGTATGACCATGTCATAAGCTCACTTGGCTTTATCATCAGATGTGCTAACAAGAAAGGGAAACAAAAATGCACTTACATGGAAGACTTCATGAGGGTGTTGCAAATCATCAGCCATTAGCGTTCTCCCTGCCGGGTGATGCTGAATTGACAGGTTGTCTGACAGACGAGCTGGTACATACAGCTGCCACAGCTGTAGCAGTCCCTGAACACTCAGGAACAGTCCACTCACACACATCACTGCCTGTGTTGATGCATTTATATTTAGAGTACCAGAAAGCTGTGCATAACCTGAAAAATGGTTTTGCAGAAATTAGTTTTTGTCTGGCACTCATTTCTCGTCATTAAAGTTCTGTCCAATTTCAGGATGTAAAGTTTGTGATAAAATACCAATAAAAGTATTTTATTAAACATATCCAACTGGTCGTTTGGTTTACTCAACGTAAAACAAAAGTTTAACTACAATTATATATAGTCACTACCTACAATGCAAGGAAAATACAACTGAGTTTCAGTAAAAACGAGTTACCATTTTCAGCATTATGTCATTGGTGCCACACTTCATTCAGTAATTATTACTGCTTATCTCAAATAAGGGTGTATTGATATTCTGATATACTCGTAGATTGCAATACACCATGCCCAATATGGTATATCAAGATAAGAATAGAGAAATACTAATATACCTGTCCTTTTTTTTTTACTGATGCTAGCCAATCAAAACTAATTTTGAGTAGACCACTGCCTTCCATTAGGCACAGCATCATTACCAACATGGCAGCTTCTAAATACGAGTTCATGAAGAACCCAAGAGCAAATAGTGTTATTTGGAATAATTTTTCACTAAAAATGGAGTTAGGCACCAATACACTTGACAAAATGGCCAATGTATGTAACATGTGCAAAAACTAAAATCAAATACACAACTGGGACAACTAACCTCTCAGCTCATTTACGATCCATCATTACTGTACAACAATGAGATAATCCATGTCACAACAGCCATAGGATCCAGTAAAGACATACTGAACATTTCAGGTTGGTAACCAACAGTTGCTGGTATGCTAGCTACACAGACTAAATATAAATCTTCGTCACAAAGAGCCACAGCTATCACTTATTTGCCCGTTTCATCATGTTGTACCATCTAGACAAGTTCTCTGAGAAAATTATCCCATACATGTACAGTATATTTAAAAGTCAAAGAGGACATAAAATTATGTTTGCTCCTTGGATCTAAAGTTGCATTAACAACTGACAGTTAGTCTCTCAGGTTCAAATCAACCAGGTTTGGAATCATTAATATTACTAATGAATTATTCATTCATTTTTCAAATGAAAGTAAGACATTTGTTAATGTGAAAATTTATGATTACATGTGTTTTATTTTTCCTTTTTTTTATTCCTTGTCATGTTTACACTGCAGTATAATCATTTCAGTATGTTGACCAAAAGACCTTTCTGATCAGGCAAAATAATACTGCGACTCTTATGCAAATTTTTGTTTCCTGCTTGTAGAAGTTTTCACTCATGTTGTTCAATCGTTTATGTAATTATTATATTTCATGAGTGTTTTGGAAAATAAAAATCAACATGATTTATTTTTTGTTCAGATTTCATTACATGCAAGGAAACTGCTCATTATTACAATAGGGGCCCCGAGTGGCCGAGTGGTCTAAAGCACTCTCCGTTACGTATCACTGCCATCTCACCTCTGTCTGCGTGGGTTCGAGTCATGGATTCGGCGAATGTGGATATGTGAGAAAGCTTGCCAGTAGCTTCTCGTGGGTCGGTGGTTCTTTCCGGGGATTTCCCGGTTTCTTCCTCCACCATTAATACTGGCCGCCATGTATAGCCTATCGTGTGCTGAAAAATGGCGTTAAGCCCTACAACAACAACAACAACAACATTATTACAATACAAAATAAGCAAAATTAATGTTAGAATCATAAATGATGTTAATGACCAATATGTATTGATACACAGTGCAACACAAACATGTATTGCAATATATTGCAATACATTTTTGCCTGGCAATACTCATCCCTAATCTCATATGATAACATTGTCGCATAATGTTAACTTACTTTATGGACAAACAGTAAAAACAGAAGACTACAATTTTACATGCTGTTAACTCTATGTCCTCCTTTCCCTCTCACCTTTACTTTCAATTTTTCTATATTTTATTTCTTTTAACAAACTGTTTTGAAAATACCAATTTAAACTAATTTGTTTATTTAGTTAAACACACACACACACACACACACACACACACACACACACACACACACACACACTGAGCATAGTAAGCAAAAAATGCTTGTCTGAATTACACCTAAGTAGTTTATTCTTGCCACTTAACCATCAATACACTAATTCTAATGATAAAAGGACAAAATAAACACCACATATTGCAGATTAAATAAAATAAATTCTTGTTGTAAAGTTTCAAGTCCTCTATTTATTTGAGTTTAGTGGCTTGTCAGCTATGTTGAAAGATTATTGTGTGCACTTCACATACTAGAAGATAACTGCTTTATTATTCAATCTAATGATAGCATTATAATCTTATTCAAAAGTAACATCCATCATTCTTGCAATTTATTCCTGACAACTGTATTTCACTTCCTGTTTCCAGGGCTTGAGTTTTGAGGAACTCAATTGTTCTTGTGCACCATCGCACTCCTTCAACTGTCTCTGGGAGAGCTATCCATCGCTGTCCCCAGTCTTATTGTTCAAATTAAAGATTTCCAGATATTTTCTGTGCAAACTTCTCAATTTTTGTCCTAGATCTCATGGCAGTTGCCTTTCACAAATACTGATATGTTTACATGTTCTGCCATTTTGACACATGATGTCATGTGCCATAAATACTGATGTGCTGTAAATGATAAAATAAATATTTGCAGAGTGAATAACTCTCCTCAACACTACCAGGAAAGCTGTTCACAGCTCTTCTGAGCTATACAAAAAATAAGCCCTGGGTTTCACTATACTATAATGCAAAACACAGTGTAACTCTGTGAATGAAAATGAGTAAGTTTTCTATCTGATCTCATCATCTTACATTCTTGTAATGTTCAGTTCCGATCCTCTTGTTTATTTGTTTCTGAATTAATGCATTTAGTAATTTTCCTATTGTCTCTTTCCTTGTATATTCACTTATTCATTCTTTTTACGAGGTCAATTTAGCTCAGACATTTGTTTGTACTTATTTTTGAAGTTCATATTAATTTAAAGGATAACTGGTGAAATCACAAATTGAATTAATAATATCAATAATGTCAGTCTAAATTAAAAATATTAAGACAAATTAATTATCAGTAAAATTTTAATGCTGAAAATGCTAATTAAATTGATACTTCTTTTGTGGGACACAAATTGCTAAAGGATTATTTGTGGAAAAAACAAAGCCTATCTTTCTAAAAGCAGTTTTGCATACCACCCCCAATAAACGAGATTTACCCTGACCAGCTATGAGTTAACAGACACTGATAAAATGAGATAAATGTTGGTCTCAACATTTTTTGCTTTCACTCAATGAATTTTGCTTTACACAACTAGAGCTTTCTAATGAAGAATGATACATTTGTAATGATACAGTCAATACCCATTTCCTTCAAACGTTCTTTATATCACTGCAGGAAGTGAAAATTAAGTTAACTCAATTCAATGAAACTATATGAGCGAAAGCATGAAAGATAATTTAAAAAAGTGATTGTATGACATTTGATCACAAAGTTCCATGTCAACATTTGACCAGTCTCTGCCTGCGTTCCAATGTTGACAATATAAGTAAAGTTTTATACGAGTGCTGTTTCAATTTGGGATTCAACTGCTATAAAAGTTAACAACAACAACTTTTGGTTTTCTGATGCAGAATTTTGTATAAACATTACAATCAATGAAAATTTTAGCATGATCAAATGCACACAACTCCTCTGTACATCTTATTTTGTAACCTGAAAAAACAATGTAAAGAGAGTGAACCATAAAAATCCATTATAAATAATTCCTCATAAAAGACCTTGTTATTTATTTTAATTGAACAGATAGAACATCAATAAGAAAATGTCTTCTTTTAGTTGGTTCATATCATTTAGTTTGTTTCATTCTATTACTGTCTTTTCTGTAACATGATATACCGTAGTCCAAGTAAATATTGTCATTCATTGATACATATATGTAACTGAACCAGCTCTATTAAAAACCACATCTACGTAACATTAAGGAACTTTAACAAAATCTGTAACAATGTTACAGTTGCCAAAGTTGTGCTGCAAGCACCACTTGAAAAGTGATACTTATATCTTGTTCGCAGTTCTCACAGACAACATGGTAAGGGAGAAGCTGGCTATGGCCTGCATATGAAACCTGTTTCTGAGCTTTTGGCAAATTAATGTTTGCATTTCAAGCCTGGTCCCAAGCTTTTGGTAAATCAATGCTGCATATCAAGCCTGGCCCCAAGTTTTTGGTAAATTAGTCTTGCATGTAAAACATGGCAAGCATTTGGTAAATTAATGTTGCATATAAAGCCTGGCCCCCAAACTTTACTAAATTAGTGTTGCATGTCCATTTGGGCCACAAGCTTTGGTGAATTAGTGTTGCTTGTCAAGCCTGGCCCCAAGCATTTAGCAAACTATTGTTGCTTGTCAAGTCTGGCCCCAAGCATTTAGTAAACTATTGTTGCTTGTCAAGTCTGGCCCCAAGCATTTGGTAAATTAGTGTTGCTTGTAAAGACTGGCCCTAAGCATTTGGTAAATTAGTGTTGTGTGTCAACTTGGGCCATAAGATGTTGGTAAATTAGTGTTGTAGGTCAAATCAGGCAACAAGATTTTGGTAAAGTAGTTTTGCATGTTGAGCCCACACCTGGCCTATTGACAAATCAGTACTGCAGGTAAAGCCTGATCTCCTCCCCCTTTGCTTAATTTTAGCCTTGTAGAGTTCATGCAAAAAATTTGGGTTAAAGTGTTGCATATGCAGCTTAAGCATTAGATCCAATTCAAGCCAACCCATAACCTGTTGGTAAATTAATGTTCATGTCAAGTCCATGCACACCCATGCTCTTATTTATGTTGCATGTAGAGCCCACCCGAAGCTTTTGGTAGTGTTGCATGTAGAGCCCAGCCCAAAGCATTTAGTAGTGATGCATGTAGAACCCAGCACCAAGCATTTGGTAGTGTTGCATGTAGAGCCCAGCCCCAAGCATTTGGTAGTGTTGCCTGTAGAGCCCAGCCCCAAGCATTTGGTAGTGTTGCATGTAAAGCCCAGCCCCAAGCCCAGCCCCAAGCATTTGGTAGTGTTGCATGTAGAGCCCAGCCCCAAGCATTTAGTAGTGATGCATGTAGAACCCCCCAAGCATTTGGTAGTGTTGCATGTAGAGCCCAGCCCCAAGCATTTGGTAGTGTTGCATGTAAAGCCCAGCCCCAAGCATTTGGTAGTGTTGCATGTAGAGCCCAGCCCCAAGCATTTGGTAGTGTTGCATGTAGAGCCCAGCCCCAAGCATTTCATAGTGTTGCATGTAGAGCCCAGCCCCAAGCATTTCATAGTGTTGCATGTAGAGCCCAGCCCCAAGCATTTGGTAGTGTTGCATGTAAAGCCCAGCCCCAAGCATTTGGTAGTGTTGCATGTAGAGACCAGCCCAAAGCATTTAGTAGTGTTGCATGTTGCAGTGTTGCATGTAAAGCCCAGCCCCAAGCATTTGGTAGTGTTGCATGTAGAGCCCAGCCCCAAGCATTTGGTAGTGTTGCATGTAGAGCCCAGCCCCAGCATTTGGTAGTGTTGCATGTAGAGCCCAGCCCCAAGCATTTAGTAGTGTTGCATGTAGAGCCCAGCTACAAGCTTTGGTAGTGTTGCATGTAAAGCCTGACTATGTGGCTATACCAAGTAACCTGACTATATGGCTATACCAAGTAACCTGACTATGTGCTTATACCAAGTAACCTGACTATGTGGCTATACCAAGTAACCTGACTATGTGGCTATACCAAGTAACCTGACTTTGTGGCTACACCAAGTAACCTGACTATATGGCTATACAAAGTAACCTGACTATATGGCTATACCGAGTAACCTGACTATATGGCTATTCCAAGTAACCTGACTATACAGCTATACCAAGCAACCTGACTATATGCCTATACCAAGTAACCGGACTATAGGACTATACCAAGTAACCTTTCTATATGGCTGTACCAAGCTGCCTGACTATATGGCTGTACCAAGTAACCTGACTATATGGCTATACCAAATAATCTGACTATATGGCTGTACCAAGTAACTTAGCTATATGACTGTACCAAATAATCTGACTATATGGCTGTACCAAATAATCTGACTATATGTCTGTACCAAGTAACCTGACTATATAGCTGTACCAAATAATCTGACTAGTATATGGCTGTACCAAGTAACCTGACTATATGGCTGTACCAAGTATCCTGACTATATGGCTACACCAAGTAACCTGACTACATGGCTGTACCAAGTTACTTGACTATATGGCTGCAATAAGTTGCCTGACTATGTGACTATGCCAAGTAACCTGACTATATGGCTATACCAAGTAACCTGACTATATGGCTATACCAAATAATCTGACTATATGGCTATACCAAGTAACCTGACTACATTGCTATACCAAGTAACCTGACTATATGGCTATACCAAGTAACCTGACTATATGGCTGTACCAGGAACATGACGATATGGCAATACCAGGTAAACTGACAATATGGCAATACCAGGTGACCTGACTATATGACTGTACCAAGTTGCCTGACTATATGGCTGTAATAAGTTGCCTGACTATGTGACTATACCAAGCACCTTGAGTATATGGCTATAATAAGTTGCCTGACTATGTGACTATACCAAGCACCTTGAGTATATGGCTATAATAAGTTGCCTGACTATGTGACTATACCAAGTAAATTGAGTATATCGCTGTAACTATGTGACTATACCAAGTTGCCTGACTATATGACTATACCAAGTAACCTGACTATATGGCTATACCAAATAATCTGACTAAATGGCTATACCAAGTAACCTGGCTATATGGTTATACCAAGTAACCTGACTATATGGCTATACCAAGTAACCTGACTATATGGTTATACCAAGTTGCCTGACTATATGACTATACCAAGTAACCTGACTATATGGCTATACCAAATAATCTGACTATATGGCTATACCAAGTAACCTGACTATATGGCTATACCAAGTAACCTGACTATGTGACTATACCAAATAATATGACTATATGGCTATACCAAGTAACCTGACTATATGACTATACCAAGTAACCTGACTATATGGCTATACCAAGTAACCTGACTATGTGACTATACCAAATAATATGACTATATGGCTATACCAAGTAACCTGACTATATGGCTATACCAAGTAACCTGACTATATGGTTATACCAAGTAACCTGACTATATGGCTATACCAAGTAACCTGACTATATGACTATACCAAGTAACCTGACTATATGGCTATACCAAGTAACCTGACTATGTGACTATACCAAATAATATGACTATATGGCTATACCAAGTAACCTGACTATATGGTTATACCAAGTAACCTGACTATATGGTTATACCAAGTAACCTGACTATATGGCTATACCAAGTAACCTGACTATATGGCTATACCACAAGTAACCTGACTATATGGTTATACCAAGTAACCTGACTATATGGTTATACCAAGTAACCTGACTATATGGTTATACCAAGTAACCTGACTATATGGTTATACCAAGTAACCTGACTATATGGTTATACCAAGTAACCTGACTATATGGCTATACCAAGTAACCTGACTATATGGCTATACCAAGTAACCTGACTATATGGCTATACCAAGTAACCTGACTATATGGCTATACTATGAAACCAGACTACATAGCTAACTGTGCTTGAGATATTGATAACATAAGAAAAACTATAATACTGAGGTGTGTACAGATGGATGTGCACAATGATGCCAGAATGATCACAAAGTTTACTTTCCTCAAAAGAATGCAGGACAAAAATGAGATCAACATCACTAAAATGAAGCCATTTTCACAGGTAGCAAAATTCATGAAAATAAAAGACCTCTTTTTGTCAAGCATACTGTTTAACTGTGTGTATCTAGACAGTAAAATTCTTTAACAATGAGTTCAATCTAAAGTGTATGGATGGTTGGATGTATACAAGGACATGAACACTGGTGCCTAAATGACAATTATGCAGAGCTTCCATAAAAGAGGCTCTACAATAACCACAGGAATAATTGCAAATTCAAAGCTCATTTACATTTTCAAAATCATACCCAATAATCATTTAAAAATCTGAACAAATTTTAGTAATGATTGTTTACCTCCATATCGTTTCTTCCACCAACATTGAAAATACAAGAACTGGGCAAACAGGACAAGATCCGCAAATACAAAATACACTGCCAGGTATATCTGGAAAGAAGGAATAAGAATAAATGAGACAGGAATTTGGATATAAGAGTCCCTCAAAGGGACTGACGTTTTACTGGGCAAAAAGAATATCCAGGAATTCAAAATAACACCATTTCTTCCCTTTATCTTATTAGTGTTGAAGCCATCCCTGATAGTCTTTGGTGACAACAAGATTTATAAATTAGCTGGTATGGTGGATATTCTGAATGCCAGGTTGGCATCCTTTTCATTTAAAATTAAGTAAATATCATGAGAAGTCATTTTGGTGAAAACCCCATATCAGTATGACTATATTTAAGGTGATAAGTGACATGAAGATTTTCGTGACATTCATTATGATGGCCAGATTTGATGAATGACTGGCACCGTTTTCATTTAGGACCAACTAGGTACCATAAGAAGTCAGTTGATGAAACACCAAGTTGATAAAGCCACTCATTTGGGAGAAGTTGAGATCAAAATATTTTCAATATGGCCATCATGGTGGCCATCTTGAGCATCAGTCTGCATCATTTCCAGATATGACCAACTAGACACTAGAATAACTCTTCTGACAAATAACCCATGTCGAAATGACTTCCCATTCAAGAGTAGTGATAACAAGATTTTCAAGATGGTCATTGTGGCAGCTAAACTGGAGGTCAGACTGGCACCATTTTCATTTTTAACCCACAAGACATCATAAGAAGTCTTTCAGTGAATACTCCATGTGGATATGAACATTCATTCAGGAGAAATTGTTGTTTTTGGGGTTTTAATGCAATTGCTCAACACAAGATAGGCTATACATGGCAGCCAGTATAATTGCTGGAGTTCTGGGGAAGTATTTATTACAATATTTTCAAGATGGCAACTGTGGTGGCCACAATGAATATCTGCATGCACCACTGTTAGACCAACTAGACACAGTGTTTTATCTACCCATACGTCATGCGTCATATATGCAGACTTTTCCGATTTGACGCACAAAAAGCGTCGGCGGTACGTAAATTGACGCACCCCAATGTTATGTTTTGCTGATTTACAAAAAAACAAAGGTTTGTCTAAAAATCGTCGCTGAAGAAATTGATGCCATTGGCATTTTGAAGAATTCTGCCATTCAGTAGGCTATGACTCGGCTGCTACTTGTTCAGAGTTATTGGAGAGCCAATCAAACCTTGTTGAGGATAGTCTTATACGTGACCTGCAAAATTCGTCATTTGTGATAGCAATGGCAGACGAAAGCTCTGACATAGCCAACAATAAACGCCTGGTCAAATGAAACCATCAACAAGATTTTTAACAAATATAGAATGTTCAGATGCTTCTGGCAAGGGAATTGCCTTATTGGCTTTAGTCACATTATATAATTAATATTTTTGTTGTGTATTTAAACAATATAAGTATTTTTTAAAAGCTACTTAAAACTGATCATCAGCTTGAATAAGACTCATAGGTTTGGAGTTTGACTCACTGTTTTTTGCCTTGATGAGTCAAATGACTTACATGAAGCCATTTGTAGATAAAACACTGAGACATCATAACAAGTTCTTAGTAAAAGAACCATGTTGAAATGACAATCCTTTCAGAAGGTGTAGCTATAACAATATTCTCAAAATGAACATATTGGATGTGTGAGTAGCACCATTTTCATTTAAGAAAAACAAAACTCAACATCATAAGAATTTTTATGTAGAAAACCCTATGTTCCTATGACTTTTTATTCTGGAGGAATAACTATAAGATATTCAAGATGGCTGCTGTGACAGCTATATTTGGACCTTGCATCAGCACCAGTTTAAATCAGGACAAACTAGACATCAAAAAACATCTTTCAGTGAAAACCCTATGTTGATACGGCCATCCATTCTGAAGGTGTTGCGATATGTTTTTCAAGACAGCCACAATGGTAGCCATATTAGATATCAGGTTGGTAACATTTTCATTTACAACAAAATCAACATCATAAAAAAATCTTCTGATGAAGTATTGGATTTCTGAGAGGTTCCATTTTCATTTGTGACCAACTAGACCATGGTATGAATGTGTGTAAAGTTTGATGGCAATCATCCAAGTAGCTTAGGAATAACAATAACAAACTTGTACAAGCAGATTGACAGATAATGGATAAGAGACCATCCTATCAGGTCTTCTAACCTATGATCAGTACAGCTACAAATCACAGGACATCATTAGCTCTAAAGATCATCTCCCTTGAACTAACTCACAAATATATCCACACAGGCAAAATCATAATTACCAAGCACTAGTCCATTTTGGAATGTAAATAGGTACCGTGTGTGTTTTCAGGAGTGGACAACAGTTGCCTTTGAAATGAGTGCAACACTTAAACTAAATGCTTGCCCTGAACTGAGGGAACTGGAAGGGTCTGTCTACAATAGTATTTAATGTTTATGAACCTCATCTTCTCATGAACTATAGATCAGAAGCGTGCAAAATATGGCCTGCTGGCCAGATCCAGCTCATGACCTGGTTTTATCAGTTAATTTACATCATAAGGTCTGGTTTAAAGTCACATATCCAGCCTGTACCCTGGAAGAAGTTGCCCATGTCTGGTTTAGAACACTGTCATTATATTGACTTTATAGGGATGCTGAGTCTCTGAGAAAAAAAAAAGATGAACAATGCCAGAGCCTGAATGTTAGGCCTATGACTAAATGCTATATCTTGCTTTCCAATAACATGACTGAGTAATAACTTAAACCTCATTTAGGCATAGTGTACTTGTCATACATGTGCAACAAAATTCTGATGCTGTGTATTTAATTTCATCACATAAAGCTCACCTTTAGTAGTGTTGTGATGTCATGTGATACTATAAAATTGCAAGACATGATGTGTTCACAAGATTCTGTCTTACACTGTATTTAACAGCAAGACATAATGTGCAATAATGAAAACTACAAGCAAAGCATTTTATCAGATGAAAATCTTCAGATGATAAGCATATAATGCATAAAGTTTCAATGTAATTCACTGAACATGGAGAGACTAGCTGCATTCACAAGTTTATGTCATTCACTAAATTAGAATCCTTGGGTGAGGAGTCAGAAGATTTATTTCCCTTAGCTCTTGAGGCTGCTTGTGAACATGGGAGAAGATCCCATAGGGAGGTCAGGGCAGGCATACTTCTTTGCCTCTTTTGAAAGACCTGGAGCTGCTGTTAGGGACCTGTGTTGCCTGTCCCTCACGTTCTTTATGTCAAGGAAGGGATGAGGCCTCTGAAGATCATCACTTCCTCAAGAGGTGCAACCTTGAAAGGCATCCCCACAGAGGCAAAGAAGCTCTGCCTGAACGACATGGACATCACTTGATATTAGTCCTTGCTACTGTCTCCAGCTGAAGTGCCATTTGAGACAATGATTCGTCCTTCAAGGAAATGAAGTGGGCACTGAAAAGAGATGCCATATGAGGCGATCATCACAAGAGTGTGGGCCTTAAATTCCATGGTCTCAAAGGTTTTAACCTGGAAGGGAGTCGAGGCCCTTGGTGATATCTACACTTCAGAACTGGGGGAGAGGAGGGGTACTGGGGGTTTAAGGTGCCAAGCTAGAAAATGAACTCAATAGCTGAAGGCATAAACCAGAGGCTGAAGCAAAGAGGAGGGGACAGCTCACCCCTACTGCTGACTAGCAAAACTCCTGCCTGTGTAAAAAATTCTGTGTAAACTCTCAGACCATCGAAGATCGTTGGAGCAATAGAAGACCTGGAATTGATGATGTCCCAGAAAGCCTCCAAAGACTGCAGAAAATTTCTTCAAGTTCTCAGCATCATAAGACTTAGGACATAAGTCTGGGGCAAGGAGGCTGTAAACTTCATTCACTGCCTTATTGCAAATCCAAACTTCCTGCTCCTCCAACACCTGGTGAAACCAGCCCCACTGGTTCTTCCGAGAATTCAAATGAGTTCATTATTATGGAAATGAGACTCTCATCATGAACCCACTAATAAGGTGAGACAGAATTGTCCTTCACAGCAGAAGAAGCTGTTTAAACGGGGTTGTCTTTCTCTAAAAACCACTCATAGAAGGTTATGGAACTAACCTGACAAGTGGTCCAAGGCAAATAGGATTAATGATCCCATCTAGACTGACTATGAGGTGAGTGGTGTTGCCCCTCCCTTTGTTTGCCCCAGCTGGAGAAAAGGGAGGGACATCCATGACACCATAATAAGTGTCAGGGATCCTTAGTCATTAGGTAATCTCCTAACCCCTGAGATTGTGGTCCATTCCTGATCTACACAGGCAGTAATCTTTCACAGCATGGGAAGAGATCCAGATACCCTCTGAGGATGGAGGGAGTTGCCTAGTGATGTTGATTCACACAAACCAAAAAAAACTGGACCCAAAAATGAGTGGTAATTCTTACCCTAGCACTGAAACTATGAAAGGAAGTACAATTTACTTAAAGTTCTGGTTGCTAAGATGCAGAAACCCTGGACTCCCTATCCCTTCAGGATTAACCAGTAGCAAGGAAATGGGGGCATGGGTATCAACTTGATCCTGTTCTTAGATTAAGAATTGGATCCCATGGCCTAGTGACCAGTGTTTCAAGCCCAGTGACTGGAAACCAGGAGTGCTGATCAGGTGATGAAGATCTGATGGAGGATCCCACATCAGATATATTAGCGTGAAATCACTATTCTTCTTCTCTGAAAGGTGCGATTCATTCATCACCATTCCCATGACATGAACTTTGAGAGGGTACAGCTCCTCCCTGATCAGATGCAAGGTTACCTCATTTCTCACTCAATACTGAACTTGTTCAAGACCTAGCCAATATAACCAAATATTCCAAGTTTTAATCAAAACCAGACTGGGGGCCCCGAGTGTCTGAGTGAAGCGCTCTCCGTTAAGGATCACTGCCATCTCATCTCTGTCTGCGTGGGTTCAAGTCTCGGATTCAGCCAATGTGGGTATATGAGAAAGCTTGCCAGTAGCTTCTCGTGGGTCGGTGGTTCTTTCCAGGGTTACCCGGGTTCTTCCTCCACCATTAATACTGGCCGCCATGTATAGCCTATCATGTGCTGAAAAATGGCATTAAACCCTACAACAACAACAAAATCAGATCAGAAATTTGGCCTAAAGAGAAGTAATAAGCTCAGATAATTAGATGCAAGACAACATCTGTAAATATGCATTAAGATCAAACATTATCAAACTTTTCTGACAAAATCTTTTCAATTAAGCAAATGTTGATGGATGGATGGATGGGCAATGGTCGATCAAAATCTGATAAAATACAGATGCATGATCACCTATTTAATGTGCATGGATCCCACTAATTTTTTAACCTGTCTGAGATCTTGCCAAAGAAAGCAAATATTCTAAGTATGAAGAAAATCAGATCAGAAATATGGCCTCCAGAGAAGTAACAAGCTCAGTGAATTAAATGCAAGATCACTTCATTATCAAAAATGTCTGAGGTGTTGATGATATAAGCAAATATTCAAGTTTGATCAGAATCGGATTAGAAATATGACCTTCAGAATGGTAACAAAGTCAACCAATCAGATGCAAGACAACCTTAGTAATATGCAATGATCATGCTCATTATCACAATTGTCTGAGATCTTAATGATACAACCAACCATCCCAAGTACGATCAAAAGAATAGCTTTCAGAGTGATGGCATGTAAATGTTGATGGATGGGTGGACACCAGATGCTGAATGCAAGTGTAACTGGCATTTTGGCCAAGTGAACAAAAAGCAGTTGGCACTTGCATTTTAATTCATGCTGTAATCCCTTTCCTATTGTGAGACTTCTCGTTAATACAGTAGGCTGCCATTTTCAAATATGCTAATCTGGCTCACAGACTGTAAGTAACAAGTCTATTATGGGACCTGTACAGTCCGACTTATCTAACAGCTGAAAAATGCAGAAATGGAAACAAAGAGAATCTGTGTGCATATGTGATCCTGACTTTTAATGCAGCTTTAACAATTTTTCAGTCTTATCACTATGATGTCCACAGTGTGGCAATTTATAATAATGTCTAGCACTGGGGCATCATGCCATACACATGTAGCATTATGTCCCACCCAATCACATTATCCTGAATGCTGAATAAGTAAATATGTTAAGCGAAACAAAGCAAAATTTAATTTGTCATAAAGTGACTTCAAAAATCAAATGTAAGAAACAACATAGCTTTACGTATGTAGTAGTTTTTTAATGGCATATCAGCACAATAGTGCCTCAATGACAACAATTATAGATTTCAGACAGTTGATGAATCTTCCCAAGGTTTATGTAATTGTGAAATGCTAAAATATGATATAAATGTGCACTGTATTATTTCTAACCAAACATGTCTCATACTATACTTGGTTTAAAATGGGTAATTAAGTGATGTATATCACAAAATGTGGAATAAGTGCTGTATATCACATATGGGTTACAAGTGCTGTATATCACAAAATTGGTAATAAGTTCTGTAGATCTTTTGTCATTTACTTTAGATGACTAACAAGACTACATACAAAACTGACCCTTAAAATTTCCTCACTGACCTGTAGGGGTAGCTGCTGAGTGAGAATTCCTCCAACAAGATTGGCCGTGTCCCCAAAGGTCCAGTTCAGGATAAGAAGTATGGAAATTCCTTCCACTCCTCGGATGTTACGGCAGTTCTTGATCATTTGCCTAGAAAATAACACTAGCGGGTTAAACTCTTGCAAATAACATTGGGAAGCATGAATACAAACAGTACAATGTACACACACACAGTGAAACCTCCATTAGTGATCATTCACACACTTATGTGCCCCCATCTCTCTCTCTCTCTCTCTCTCACTATATATATATATATATATATATATATATATATATAAGGTATATGCGCGGCATATATGCTACAGTGGGGCCCTCGGTTACGCAATGCCCCAGGTTACGGCCATCACCACCAGGGCCGCCAAAATGAATCGGGTTACGAACAGTGACTCAGGTTACAAACCGAACCGCCATTCGCTTGCGTGCAAAATTTCGAACATGCGAGGAGCAAGCCAAGCAACCAATCCCGATGGCTGACATCAAGGATTTCTTGAAAAAGTGGGGGGAGGTTCAGGAGTTTGCCAACACTTATCACCCGAATCAAGCCGAGGTCTACAGGGCTGATGATCTCTACAACGACAACGTTGTCTACCACTTCAGGCAGGTCCTCAAAAAGACAGAGAAGCAGAGCACCTTGAACAGCTTCTTCAAGCCTGCCCCTGCTAAGAAGCAAAGGATGGCTGAAGGAGAGTTGAGTCTGTACTTCTCAGACTCCGACGACTTAAAAAAAAACTGAGAAGCTGCAAAAAAGAACCTGTAAAAATTTGTAATAAAAAACTGTGCAAAAAGATGTAAAAATCCTCCTAGTCATCCTCCACATCCTCACCTGAATCCCCTGCATTTTTAACATTCGTGAGTGCTCCTTTTTTCACCTTTTTTTAATGTAGCAGCGATTTTCAGAGATTTTTTTTTGGCTTGGGAACGGATTAAAAATTTAACAATGGGACCCTATGGGAAAATGCATTCCGGGTTACAAACACCCCGGGTTACGAACGCTGTCCAGGAACCAATTAGGTTCATAAGCCGAGGCCCCACTGTGTATATATATAGAGAGAGAGAGAGAGAGAGAGAGAGAGAGAGAGAGAGAGATATGCTTAAATGTATTATTTATACTGGGCCTTCTTTGTTGGCAAATTGTATTAAAATGGGATCATGTGACCATCCCAATCACCTGCTGTATCTTTATACATAATTTTATGAGCTTTTAAATTCACACTTAATACACACATGAAACAAATAACAGCATGGAGATAGTTCGATTTCCAGTAATAACACACACACACACACATATATATTATTCTAAAACACTGATTGAGCTTTTGATCCAATATATTTTTAAACAGTGTGGAACTGACTCCGACCATTATAGATATGGATGCAGATCATGGTGTG
>JAECUM010095393.1:0-123659 GCA_016617855.1 Megalonaias nervosa | reverse complement strand
CTCACGTAACCAAGTAATGGGATTAAATATTGAGATGCAAAGTGGCTTAATAAATTATGACATCTATAAATGCTTTATCAAGGTATCTTTCTTTTTCAGTTTAACTACAACCATGGAGATTACATGGACAGTGACTCTGACTTGGACTCAAATGAGTCCTCTGAGTCTGTGGCAGACTATATTGATATTGACTTCAATGGAGTTGTGGGACGTGCAATTGCAGTGTGGTCCTATCAAAAACAAGACAATATTACCCTCTTCACACCAATACCTGACGACACATTGTACCGAATTGTCAAATTTGCTGAGGATCAATTAGGATTCAATCGAAAGGATGAAAAAATTATGGTTCTTGGTCCTGGAGAAAAAGAGCCAAAGGAAATAAAAGATGTTTATTCCGTCAAACCAGGTTGTGTTGTCATGATAATGCCAAGGTCAAATGTTACAGTTATAGTTGAAATTAATCAACTTAAAGAGAAATTCCCTATAATCATAGATCCTTTTGCTACAGTTTTTCAAGTGAAATCTTACATCAAGAAGGTCAAAGGAATACCAATTGATCAACAGGATTTATTGTATCGTGATAAACCAATGGAAAATTGCAGGAGAATGTTTGAGTATCATTTGCGAGAGAAAGCAACAATCCATGTGTTAATACAAGTAACCTTCAGCCTTCTGATAAACGTGGAAACATTTTGGGGAAAATCCTATCGGCTTTACACGGATCACTGCAATACGGGATCTGACATAATTTATACAATCTTTGGAAGGACATTTAGCAAGTATGGCCCTGAACAGGTATCAGCTCATGAACTATACATTCCCATACATGTATTGATACTACAGTATCAGCACAAATCGTTTCCCTGGGATTACTGTTTAGGTCACTTCAACATCCGAAATGGGGATACCATCATAATAACTACTGTGGGTAACGAAAGTAAGCTTAACATGCAAGTGATCAAGGTAATCACAGAAATGGGTGATAAATATGACATTCATGTGTCCCAGTTCGACCGCTGGTCAATTGTAGCATTCATGCTTCATGGACTTACTGATGTTCCTGTGGATCTGATCCGGTTATACAAAGACAAAACTATCCTGGATTTAACCTCTGTAATTGGAGAAGTGAGTCGACATTCAGTCATTATGATGAATGTCATGATGGTTAACATTGACAATGATCTCATGTTTGGAATACCTGTAAAAATTGCACTTGGAAATGGAATTATTGAGAATATTAAAATGGTTCCTTCAAAGAAGGTTGGAAATGTAAAATCAAAACTTCAAAAATTAGGGGTACCAAATGCAAATTTGTATGAACTAGTCATTGATGATCACAAACTCCCAAACACAAGTAAACTGCAGGATGTAATACAAGATCTAAGAGCACCGATACACCTAAAAGTTGAAAAATTTCCCATCTTTGTTCATGGAACTGATGGAACCATATACAAAACTAGTGTTCATGTAAACCAGACCTTTGGATCACTGAAGCAAAAGCTTTCAATGAAAACTGGACAATCAATGTCCAACTGCCATTTCATGATTTCTGGACAAGAATTTATTGAGCCAGATTCGGTGGTATTGTACAATTGTGGTATTACATCTAGGACTTCTATCTTTCTTCAGACAAAAACTCATGTAGAGGTCTTCTACATCTATAGAGCAAACTGGCTGGTAAAGTTAAAGATCCCTGTCAAACCAACAGGTACCGAAATCAAGAAATGCATCTGGGACAACAAAGACATTCCAGAGGGAAGCATTACTTGCCTCCAGACATTGATGTTCTGGTATTTCTATCCTCGTGTCAGCAAGAGAAATCAACTGCCCAGGAAGAGGGCATCAAAGAAGCGAATTCCTCCTGCAACTCTTCCACTCCTTCCCATTGTTGATCGCAAGCCAAGAAAAGTTGGATTCCCTGATCAGGATAAACTATTAGAGTTGATGGAGGATAGAGACATAAAGACAGGGAGGTGGAAGAAACTAGAGGCAGGTGAAGGAGTCGGCGATAAAGGAGGACTAGGTGGTGGTAACCCATCAAAGACCAGCATCATCAAGCCTCAGAATCAACAAAAAGGGCATGATGATGAAACTAGGACCTGGCCAATTACAATACAAGAACAACACAAGCACGATGTTGAGGCATGGATTACGTCTGGCAGATATGACAGAAACAAAGGTCAGCATGTGAATCTATATCAACATCCAACAATGCATTCTGTCCAGAGGGAAACAATTCAAACCAAGAAACCTAAGAAGATTGAGGTTGTTCATAACATTCCCAGATGGATGAATAATCTCCTGAAGAAATATGATGAGCATCGGCTTGTAGTTTCCGAAGGTGATGTTGGAGCAGGTTATCGTAAAAGATCCAAAACCCAAGAACCATGGCAGCCAAGCAAGAAAGTGGCTGAAGTTAAGCCACACGTTCAGGGAGATGCTACAACAGGAAGGTTCCTGCAACATCATCTCTCATATGAAAATCAACAGTTCATGTACTTAAGCACAGACAGTGAACCTGAGGATGATGACTATTCTATCTCTCAGAGTAGAACAAAGAGACTCCATAAACATCGCTAGATTATTTGACAGGTTGTGTACATAGGAAATGTATCTACAGATTGCAGACACTTATAACACTTCCATTTTGTGCAATACTTAGTATAAAGAAGAAATATTTAGCATTAAGGACTTTTTAATATGGGCTTTTCATGTGGACTTTTAAGTCTTCAAGGACTCTCCATCACAAAACCTTACTCAATATTTTGAATAATACAGTGCTACTCCAAACTTGGAAATGTCACCTGGAATTATGCAGCCTTTTGATTGGTCAGAATATTTTTTAGTAAGATTTGGAGTCAAGTATGATTAATATACAGGATAAATTATCCAATCTCAAGGCCATGCAGGTACAAAAGACTGAAAGTCTTCTGAAATTAATGAGTATTTAGAGAGAGAGAGAGAGAGAGATTTTATCACTTTGTACAATGTATACCTGAATCAACTTGCCATTATATTTTTATACAAAACTACATTATGTCATTATGGGCATTTTTTATACAGATTTCTGATTAAGCTTGACAACATTAAGGATTTATTTATTTCATGGTTTTTCAATCACAACCCTCTCTATGAAACCCTAATGTCATGGGGTATGACACACGGTATTGGGAGTGGATGTGGACTGGCAAGACTCATTGGCTGCTACAACACACTCTGATTCAACACTGACTGAGCCACTGGAAATCTAAATAATTTTGAAATTCTTGCTAACATATCTTTGAATAACATTAGCAAATTAGCACCATGGTCAAGAAACTGCCAACAAGAAATCACAGACATAAAAATTCAACTCCAACCTGAGATAATCAAGTTTGAAGCAATGGAATCTTTAGATATGTGACATTGTGCAAATATTTAGAGCAGACATCTTGGGCTTGTTCTGTATCATACTAATATACATCATATATCTGTGGTTACTATTAACACTTTCCAGGTACTGAACTAAAATTCTGATATTTTATCAACTCCTAACTTAGAGAAATATCAATATTGTAGCATATTACAGAGTTCACGTTGGGCTCCTAGCTATTTTTTCAACTCGGGTTCTTCAATCAGATTACAAATGTTGTGCTCATGGCTATAAGTTTTATCTGGGAATCATCACTGTTGTGCTCATATCTATTTTTGGAATTAAGGGACTCATCTCTGTTGTGCTCATAGTTATGTTTGTAATTAAGGGGCTATTAATATGAGTTCAGATGTTGTGTTTATGGATATTTTTGTATCAGAGTTCACGTCATGCTTATGGCTATTTTTATATCAGAGTTCATATTTGTGATCATGGCTATTTTTGTAACTATGGGACTCATCAATGTTGTGCTTATGACTATTTTTGTATCTGAGTTCGCATGTCATGCTCATGGCTATTTCTGTGTCAGAGTTCATATGTTGTGTTCATGGCTATTTCTGTAACTAAAGACCTCACCAATCACTGTTCACATGCTGTGCTCATAACTTTACATGTAACCAAGGGCCTCTTCAATCAGTGTTCATATGTTGTGCTCACTGCTACTTTTGTAACTAAGGGGCCAAGTTTTCAAAGCAGAATCTTAGCTGAATTTCCTACCTCAATGGGCTCTCCATTCTTGAACCATTTAACCTTGGCCTTGGTGTCTGACACAAAACACTCCAGCATGCCCTCTTTCCTCCGTTTGATTCTGTAGGTCTCTGGAAGTTTCTGCGTGAAGTCATATTCAGGTTCCTTTGCTGAAATGTAAATAATATTTCAAATAAAAATAGCAATACAAATCAAAATTAATAAAAAGCTGGAAAAAAAAATACACATTCACTTATGGATTCCTGGCAGAAGACATACAAACAGATGTAAAACAGGTTGTAATAATATGGGTGGAACTAAAGTGCCTCCTCCATAGTGTTCAAAAGGGCTTTAAATGTGTACTGCCAAAATTTCAAAGTTTTCAAAAAATTAATTATAGGTCAAGATTATAATCAGCCTACAGTGGCATAAAAACCTTTTGCTAAATTGTCATAAGTTTTAACATTGTTTAATTTTTAGTGTTTATGATTTTTCTACCAATGTAGCAAAAACTGAACAATTACCAATTACATGTGCTATTCTGTAAACTGCATAGGAATGAAAAGAAAAAAGAATCATGTGTATAAATGAGGTCTAAATGAAAGGGAGTATTGAACAGAACATGTCTACATGACTAGACAGGACTTTGTGTCTATTTGTGGGTTTTTTTAATTTTAACACAGCTTTAACGATTTTTCAGTCATATTGCTACAATGTCTGCATTGTGGCAGTTTATCATGATGCCTAACGTTGCGGCATCATGTCGCAGACATGTAGCATTATGGCCCACCCAGTCACATTATCCTGACACCAACCAGTCCTAATAATAACCTCTTAATGCTGAGCACCAAGCAAGGCAGCTGCTAGAAAGGACATTGAAAGCATAAATACAAACATATTCAATACTGTGAAAAAGCGACATAATTTTCCTTCTTCGTATTATTATTTGAGGAGCTGGGTAGCTCAGCGGTTAATGTGCTGGACTTGTAACTAAAAGAATGCAGGTTCAAATTCTACTTTCAGATCAGAATGGATTGGACTCTGGTGTGTCCAAGGCATTTTAAATCAATTGCCTCTGCACTAAATAATGTATATGTGTTGCTGTGCCTTGAAACACCAAACCATACAAAACTAATTTGATATCAAAGCTGTCAGAGATGTAATGAAAAATATTAATGTCACAAGCATAATGACATTAAGTTACATCATAAAGTATAGTTAATATTTAGGATATGTGTTTCATTATAGGATTAAATGATCATGGTTGGGTATTTATCGATGTGTAAATTTTACCTAATCATTCACAAAGTAAATAAAGTCCAAAGGACTTTATGTACACTTTGTGAGTGATAAGGTAAAATTTACACATCAATAAATACCCAACCATGTTCATTTAATCCTTTTAATTCCAATTTACTTCCTTTCTAACATCAGATCAGCAGATTTAATCAACAAAACAGTCACTTTTATGTACATCAAAGTTTTCTTTCATTAGCCTCTTAACTGTGATAGAATACATGGCTCAATCTTCGCTTGCCAAGATTCATCAACTGTTTATACAGTGATACAGGGTAGAACGTCATAGCTGGTCATGCCAGTGATATATTGTTATGATCATTATTTTAATATATAAAAAATGGTTGTTGCGGTTAAACCAGGAATATTTTTTTCCAAAATGACACTTGTGGATGGCACGTGTTGTTATAGCAACTTCATTGTTACTTTCTACGTATTTCAGTCTTTCAAAAGCAAATTCGTGTCCATTTTTAGTGCAATCCCTTGGTTGACTATGACCCTGACCTGTAATAACCACTGCTGTAACATATTGTTGAAGTGAAATGCAATAATTTCCGAAGATTGGCTTCTAAAGCCTGCCATATGCCTTCTTCGGCAAAAGGGGTGAGTGTTGGAGTGCAGGAAGGTCTATGCAATTATATTGTTTTATCTTCAATTGGTCGATTTTAATCTGTGACTTGTCATTTTTTATCAGAAATCACAGGAGTGGGTGGGTGGGAGCTTGTTGTTGTTGTTATTAGAGTGTAAGGCATCGATATAGGTAAGACTTCACATCAAATGATATTGAAATATGGAACCAAAAGTAGTCCGCAGAATTTATTGATGTGTAAAAAAGTCCAGATCAGTATCATGTGACCGTTTACATCCAATCAAAACATAGAAAATGCATTCAATTCATAAAAATTGGAATTATTCTTGCATATACATGACAGTTTGCCCACGTGAGAAAGCAATGTGGGATAACTCTATTCCATATGGGTGCACTAGATGGCTACATCTGTCAAGTTTATTCACCATGTTATTTGTTACCACTATTTCATGAGAAATGTAAGAAAATATCTGTCACCACACATTGGTGTTCTATGAAAAAATTCTGCTCTCTGGATCTGAACATAGTGGCAGACTCTTTGCAAAGCCTTATGTCTTATGCAAAATTTTGACACCAGGTATAATTATACTTTCTACTATCCAATACCAGGTATAACTGTGTTATCCAACACCAAGAATAATTGTAATATCCTACACCAGGTATAACTGTTTTATCCAACACCAGGTAAAACTGTAATATCCAACACCAGGTATAACTGTTTTATCCAACACCAGGTAAAACTGTAATATCCAACACCAGGTATAACTGTACTATCCAACACCAGGTATAACTGTACTATCCAACACCAAGTATAACTGTACTGTCCAACACCAGGTATAACTGTACTATCCAATACCAGGTATAACTGTACTGTCCAACACCAGGTATAATTGTACTATCCAACACCAAGTATAACTGTACTGTCCAACACCAGGTATAACTGTACTTACCATTAGGTAGTGCATTTATCCAATGAGAAACAGTCTTTACTGGTATGCTGTTCCTGTTTTCTGCTATGACAGAATTGCATTCATGACATTATCTGCTAACTTTTCTATTGGTTGATCCAAATTCACATACTCTTTCTGCATCTGAATCATATTACCATGTTTAAACTGAGCTCTTAATAAACACTTTCAATGACAGAAAAACATTTTCATAGGATACCATGTCCTCTTAATCCAATGACTGTACCAACTGTATGCCATTTTGTTGTAAACACACAATTTTTTTACTTGGAAAAGGTTCATCACTGCCCACAAATCCATTATGTGTACTGGTGTACGATATGGAAATCCCAGTTGTATTGATAATTCCTTGGGAGAGGTTCATTCTACCATATATCAACCGTGTACTGGTGTGAGATTAGGAAATTATACTCTCAGGGTCACACTTCCTTGGGATAGATTCATTCCCACCACAACTCGGCCATGTGATGTGCAACAGTGTGGGATTAGGAAATCTCACTCTCGGGGTCATAATTTTTGGGGAAAGGTTCATTCGCGCATTCATATTATATCCCTTAATGTGGGGTTTTCCTATCCCACCCTAGTATGTAAGACAGACTCTATTATCTCAACAGTTAATTTAAGTTCATTATGAATTTAGTCAGATGAAAACTGATTTATATGCTTGAGATTGCCTCTCTAGATAGGTTATAATATTTAAGGTGGTAAATTATGACAAGTTTTATTTTCATGATCTCAACTGGAGACAGGTAAATAGCTGTAGTTTCTCTACCACTAAAACTCCCACTACAGTATGAGGAATATTAAAAAAGATCTGTACAAGTGGTATTTTATGCATAAAAGTTTTCATGAAAAATTATTTTTCTATAAACATAGGCAGGAATGTCCCTAATTTTTAAAACAGGAAGGGATATTAAGAATAAAGGGGGTATTCAAGCATGAGAATGCTAGAAGTCAAACTAGCAGTGAAAAATCCCTGGTCATAGCTTTTAATGACACTACTGTGTAAGAATAAAAGAAACTGTAGGTTACGCCATGGGAAACAACTCTTACACATCTGAAATAAATGCATGCCTGGCTTACAATTTTAAAGTAATTTGAGTCAATGTTTTGCATCTTGTGAAATTAAAATTTGTCATAAGCCATTAGAACTTATGAAGGGCATGCAATCTATATAATTTTCTAAAATATATTAACAAGCATCAATGAAACTCAACAGAAACAAAATGAAAAGGTGACAATTAATGTGGCAGAAAGGTTGTTGATCTTTAGTATAGATAAATTAGAGAGAATTTATTATTATTGAGGATATAATGAGATAGAAAAAAATGAATAACTCTAAGTTACAGAGTTCTTCCAAATTACTCTCAGTCTCAATTTTAACAAAATGAAGACCTTTCAAATTAGATTTCATTAACTTAATCAGCTAGCTAAGTGAAGATGACATTCTGAAGGGATGCAACTCTTTCCAGAACAAATTTAAGTTCACTATACCATTCTAACAAACTATGCATTACAGTGATAAATAAAAAGGAATGGGTGAGATTTCTATTCCTCTGAAATGATTATTCATTAGATGTGGGAAATACCACAAGAGGCTCAACTACAGAAAACACAAAAAGCTGTAATGGAACTGTGAAAACATTTTGTTTCTCAAAATACAAATTTCCTTGCAAACCATACTATTTTTGTAAATTTAAGCTAGGCTACACATATGTGAATAGAAAAGGCAATGGTAGGTTACATAATATCACTGGTCACTTTGGACAGCATCTGTGGCAAGTATAAGGACTGGCTGCATATCAGCACAATCCTGACTACAGTTCTGAGTCAGTTCAGGTATCCCGAAAAAGGCACACAAAGCGATGATAAAGCCCCAAAAAGGTCAAATCCATTAAAATAGAGTACAATTTTTAAAAATATAAACCACACTCTTTAAAACAGTTCAAAACCTTATCGAGCTGGAACAACATCATGGAACATGGTATAATGTTGCCTCCATTAATTGCTTCTTGCAAACATGCAGATGAGCCCATCAAGTCTATTCTACACCCTTTGGACAGAGACAAGTGCAGATTTTGACAATGTACTTAAGTCTCTCAAGCATTTAAAGAAGCAGGTCACACTTACCTACAGTTGGTCACAATGAACTTCTTTTGGGCAAAACTGACCCTAATAAGCAAGCATTTTGCTAGTTACAATTCTAAAATGCTATCAAACTGCGGAACATTTTTGTTGTGATCATTACAACAAAATTCTGGTAGTATTAAAAAAAGTTCATGTCAAGCCATGAATATACACCTCGAATTCCATCCATTAAAAAAGTTTGGCACAGATGCATGATGCAGAACTATGGCCCAGGAACATGATGTAAAACTAATAACAATGTGTACATTTCAATTTTCTAATTGCAGTCATAGTAACCTTGACATCTGACCATTTCACCCTGCGATAGATGGTAAAAAGCTCGTTCTTGTGCAAAAAAACATTTTTCTTCTTTTAATCATAGTGACCATGACCTTTAGATCATCATTAGGCTTCTTCCCGACTCCAAATGGAAGCCATCCACAAGGTTTGGTAATTATATATGGTAGACAACACAAGTTTTTGTTCAGAAACAAAACTGGTAACAGACAAATGGATGGACACCATAACATAATACACACCACCTTAAGGTGGGTGTATAAAACAGGTTTCACTAAATTTAAGTTGATACTGCTTAATACATAAGGATAATTTATTTGGGTGAGAATGTCAATGACATATAAAACTAGACAAACTGTCAGTGATCTTATTTCAATACCAATGCTGTAGTACCACAGAAGGTTAATCTACATATAAAACTGGACAGACAGAGAAAGCGTAAAATTTACTGAAGAAACTATAACACAGAATCAATGAACTACAGAAAAGTTGTTAGTGTCCTATATTTACACAGGTGTGTACTGCTTGTAAAGATAAAATCACAATACTTTCATAAAGTTAGTGGCTGTATGTGTATCACTAGATATGGATAAATTGTCTTGGGAAAACAAAGTTCATCAAGCATAAAACTAGGTCACAATGACCTATATTTGGTATGATTGAGTTCTGATAGTGTTAATGAAAAATAGTACAAGACAAATATAGCAAAACACCATCAGAAAATAAAATGTCATTTGGCCAGGCAAAAAGTTACGTGCTTCTAGTATGGTGGAGTTACCCATTCTGAGATTCATCCACATACCAATTTTGGTGAGTGTAAACTGTTATACTCCCCCCCCCCAATTTCTGTTGTCAAAGGGATTATAAACTCTATCCACATACCTTCCACATAAAGCCAAGCAGAAGTTTTACAAGTGTTGCATTCCAAGATATATTTCCCAGCATCCTCTGGCTTGACATTGTGGATGATGAGCTTATAGGTCAGCCCATCAACTTCAAAATGGAACTTGCCACCATGGAAGATCTCAAGTTTGTTCTTGTACCATCTGTACTTTGCTCCGGGTTTGCAGAACTGGGCTTCAAACATAAGCTCCTGAACTCCTTCCATCACTTTCTTGTCATCTAGCTCTTTCAAAAACTTATCTGGCACCTAAATTGAATTGCACAGGAAAAATACTCAACACATAAAATTTCCGTCTCTATTTGGAATGTAATCTGTATTCATATTTATCATTTACTGTATTGCTTCACTGATAATTGGGGGCTTCTGCCAAGATTATTTTGATTGGAATTAAACAGAAGTTAAGTTTATCTAAATCTGTGCACATTTAAACAAACATTATTTAAATAAGCAACTTTATGTTTATTTCTTGTGAAGGAACTTTAACCAAACTAATCCATCTAAATATCTGTTTGAAACTTGAAAATTCAGAATTATATCAAGACACTGATAACTTAATTCTGGCATATATATTAAGAAAAGACAGCAGAACATTAAAAGAATCGTCAGCACTACCTCCAACAAATGAAGTCTTATAATTTATTGGAAAAAAGATGGCATATATTTTGCTTATCCTAAAGAACAATAAAAACATATCAAAATCCAAGTCTACACACACCTAATCACAATGCAAAGAATTCTAGCAAATTCTGTGCTACTCTAAGAATATCGCTATAGTTTTTTAAAAGTTGAAAAAAAATTTTTGGCTTCTCTGCATAAAAAGTTTTCTGTATATGCATAACAACCGATTTTCCAAGTGTTCATTTTGGAAATTGCTTGTAGATAACCATGCTAAACCAATCCACAATCTGAGACAAAATGTACATCTGTAACCATGCTAAACCAATCCACAATCTGAGACAAAATGTACATCTGTAACCATGCATAAACTTAAGCACTCAGAACTGTACTCCATCTCTATACTGCTGTTCATGGGAGTAAAAATTAAATGGCCTTAAGGGCAAGGTTGCCTTATCCTAATGTGTATTATTACTACTGCATAATGAAATGAGCTCCATGACCACATTATACTGAGGTGCCTAATAATAAGGGAGTACAGTACTTCCTGTAACAAGCTTAATAATGTAAATATATGGGCATTGATTCTGCTGAATATTAAAAGTATATTGGACTAATTTTCCTTTCTTTTAAAATACACATACAATGGGAAAGTGTATTTGTAATTGAAATTATTAAAACTTATTGGTGTGAAAAAAATATCAGTCTAAGAAAATATAAAATACTGAACAAAATGAGACTCTTGAAGCAGAATTTTGTCATAGCCAAGGTAAAACAAGAAAAAAAAATCAAAGGAAATAACTCAAGAAATTATTAAAATTTAAAATCAAAGGAAAATACATTCAAAGACTTTCAGATGCAGAAAGAACATGCAACACCGATGTCATGCATCAAAAGTTACAAGTGATTTTCCCATGTGAAGAAGTCTACATTTGAACTTTTTAAAACTCTTAAAGTTCTACAAAACCTATATGATTTCAAAAATAAGAAAGAAACATCTACTAAAGTAAAGCTACCTCTAGAGGAATTGTATGAATATATGAAAATAATACCTCTATATAAATATTTGTCTACGGACAGAGACGAATATGTAGGAACATGATCTACCATACATTCACACTTAAATCACATGTAGAATTAAATACTAACACTCTTACAAATAGTATTCATTAACTCATAAATATTGAATTTTCAAAGTAAAAATTTCAATACCATAAAGGAGTCGAGACAAAGTTTCTTAGAAAATATGGCTAAAGCCAGTCAATGAATGGCTGAAGAAAACAGAAACATCCATTGAAAACACATTAATGTCTACTTTGTATTCTGCCCTCCAATCAATTTTTCAAGGGAAAGGAAAATATTTATTTAAATCATATTGATTCAAATATTAAGGCTTTATTTATTTTCAAGAGTGTAATTTTTTTTTTATATCATTTTGCAAGAAAAAAGGACAAGACATTTTCATGGGTAATGAAATTTGTGAATATACCTCTGGTTCCTAATTTTCTTTAGCAGCCACTGTGGCTCAGTTGGAAGAGCATCAGACTTGAAATCCAAGGGAAGCAGGTTCAATACCTGCCCAGGCAAGCATGGATTGACTGCCTTAATGTGTCCTTGTGAAAGCATTTGGCTCCCATTTTCTTGGCATGATATGGCCAATGCGTTAAAAGTACCACTAAATCAAACTCCAAATTTTTTCATCTATTGATCCTATTTTCTTTCAGTGTTTAAATTCATAGCTTCTAGTAACAACGAAATCCATCAAAATTGAAACCCCACAAATAACACCAAAGTAACTGTACATAATATTCTCAAAATAATATTTCACCATAATTGGACTAATTCCTGTTTTCTTCATAGCTATTTAAAGCACATATACTGTTAAATAAGACATAATTCCAAAGTATGCTGACAAAAACCAGGAATATTACTGGACAACTATGTAAAAAAAACATAAATGTTGAAAATCCATATAACGGGATCTAGCTATCTACTGATACTGTAATGATAGAAGAAATTGAACTCTTTCCAAGCCAAATTAGTTATCTCCCTTGACTTCTGTCCAGTAGGGTATAACTTTTAAAACAATTAAGCTGAAAGGCAAGTTTTATATTTGTTAATTTCTCAGAAAAAATAAAATTGTAAAATCTTCACATCAATGAATCAAAGCGATTTTGAATTTTAAAAAGTGAGCGGTCTCTGCATTAATTTCTCTGAAAAATAACATATTCAAGTGACAACAGAGACAAAATTAATGCATGTTTTATACCCTTAAATTACCTTAGCACTCGACTTAAAACTACATATTTTTTTTCAAGAAATAAAATCCTTGTAGGTTTATTTGAAGTAGTATTTTCAGGGGAGATAACTAAACTCAGACAATAACTTTCTTCCTCATACCTAGAATATGAAGATCCTAAACTTACTTGAATAACAAATAATTCAACATTGCATGCATATATAAGTGCAAGCTTTTATACATTGGTCCTGACCATCGTCTTCAAGCAATCAAATGATGAGTAAGTGTTGCACAGCTCCATATTGGAAGAAATTCAATGCAGCAAATTAAAAGCCGAGACTACAGTCTGGTCACATAATTATGCTACTGATTGCAAGTCAGCATGTTCTCTTTCACTGACAGACATCATAGTCTTTCCCCCATTTTCTCAAGTTTGTTAGAACACAAACTCAAGGACACGCTCAATACGTGTCAAAAACTTTTGACATTCTTGAACATTACTCAGAAAAAGTTAGAATCATAAAACCACCAAGATTCTCTTAATCTGGACTCTTCTGGCTTTATGAATTTCAACGATTTATAATTACAGATAAAACCCATTATAACTCGATGCTTGGGGTCCTAAGAATAACACTGCAATATAAGCAGGATCGCATTAACACATTTTTTTAAAAACTTCCCCATAGACAATGTGCACTGAAATTTCAATGTCATCTGTTTTAACCAACCTCTTGATCACATATTGCAATATGTTTTAGAAAATTTCAGAAGTTAAGGCAACATTAAATGCACTGAAGGGATTAAAAATCTGCTAGGGATATGACTAATTGGCTTTTCCGAGAGCATGTATTGAGGATGTTAAAAACAGAGGTCACCTTAAATTACAAAATGGGAGCCATGCTGCCATCACGCTGTAAGCAGAATCACGTTATAACGAATCACATTATAATGGGTTTTACCTGTATCCTGTCTTTTTTTTTTAAAGTCATTCCTCTTTCGCATATCATGGTTGAAGTATTCAAGGGATGTAATTCTAAAATTTAACAGTTTTGAGAACTGAGATTAATTAAGAACATTTTTTATGTCAGTTTTGTTTGTTCTTTCATCTGTGAAAGAAGAGCTTTAAATCTGGATTATTTTACTAATAGTAAAATTGCATTTTCAACAAAATTTGTAAATGTGCCCAACTCAGGACTGCCAGACTCAAAAACGGTTCTTCCCACATACCATACTATCAGTTTTCATAGACTTTTAACATTATTTTTCTGGGTGTATTAATAGCTACTGGAACAAATGAAATTTTTAATTTTCTTCCCTCTCAAATACAATTTTTGTGTGTATATTTTGAAGGAAAAAAAAATCTCTAACATAATGAAGAAAGAAAAATTATATTGTAATATGGGTGGATGCTGCACAAAAATTCAGTGGGTATAACATCTTACAGACAATATGGTTATAAAATGGGAAAAAGTCAAGATCCTTCTTGCTAGAGAATTATGCTTTATTAAAAATAAGCAATGTCTAAATAATTTTGGTCTGTATGTGTTGTTGACTTCAAGATGAGTTTGTTTATATCATACAGGGTTCTCCCCAAAATTGATTTAAGGCAAACTCCAAAGAGCACATAAAGAAGGTTGATTCATCGAAAGCATCGGTTATTTTGAAAGTAATTTACAAGAAATAAAGACTTATTAAATAAAAAGTTTGGACCTAATAATATCATAGCATCTTGGATAAAAAAATACAACAATTTAAAAACAAACAATTTTCAAACAAAAATGCAGAATCCCTATAAATTACAAATTTCTCTGTAAGGTCCTTCCTTTATCTGCCAAATTTGTCATCTTCAAACAACCTCCATTTACATATTCCATTTCTTTATTTCAAATATATTTTACTTGTGGTTCTCTCTGAAAAAAAAATTCATGTCCTGCTTGCATACATTTGACCAAACAGAGAAGTCTGCTTAGGACAAATTAGGAGATTTGCAAAATTTGATCAGGAGTTTTGACTTCAAAGGAGGAAGATTTCAATGAGAATGGTGAATTTTTTATTGTGGCACTAATCTTTTTCCTATCCCAATGAGTACCCAAAGCTTGGGTCACTGGGTGAGCAGCTTCCATCCATTTATATGTGAACTTTTATGTGCTTTCCTAGTCGGGGAACAAAACTTTTTATGACTAAATGATCTGCTACCATAAATGGGAGGTTATTTTTGGTTATGAAGTTGGCAAAAGTGTCTACTATCTTTATCAACATTTGTGCCGATTCTGCAAACGTGGATTTTAGTGTTAGCATATTTGTTGTCACAGTTAATATGCTTTCATGAGATGAGTTTTATGCATGATGTATAATTTCATTCTTGCCACCATGGCTGATTTTAAAATCAACTTTACAGGAAGGGCAGAATACATATTCATATTCTGAATTTGATTCCAACCACTGAAATTCCCTTTTCCATCCAACAATGAATATTATGATATATTTTGTTTGCTTAGATTTAGGTGTTTTAACATTTGCAGATATTCACACTTAGACATCTTGACAAACTTTAAAAAATGAAGACAAACTGACCCTGTTCTATGCCATTTAAATTCTTTACTAATCAAATCAAATTCAATTTACATCTTTAATCTTGTTTAAATGACTTTTGATGACTCCAATTCATCTCAACAACTTAGCACTGAAGCAGAACCAATCCTGCATAGAGAATCAAAGTAATGTTAATTGGTTTATGCCGATTTAGCTCTTTAGTAATCAATCCATAATCAATTAATGTATTTAATCCTTTCAGAATTATTTCTGATCACACATAATATAATCCATGTGGACAAACTTCAAACAATCAAACCAACCTACCCTGCTGAAAGAATCAAACGGATGTCAATAGTTTTATGCTGCTTGAAATCAGCAACTAAATTGTCTTTTCCTGCTTAAGCAAGTTAACAGTTACATGATTACATGCAGTATTACTGTAAATATACTATACTAGAAGCATGTTGTGAAAAAAATAGAACAAGTTAAATTTTTCAATAATAATACTGCATGTGCAGGAGATTTCAGTGAGTGGCAAGGGGGATGGGAGACATCCTCACCTTTGGAGGAAAACCCTCTCATCCAGGATGTTCACATGTATGTGCTTATGTATCTTATGTATTGTTTTCTTCTTAGAGTTTGACAAACCATGCTAGTTTTATAACCATGTAGTGAAACTGTTGGCAGTTTAAAGCCTTCAGAGAAATTGCTTAATATTGACCATAACATGAAAAACAGCCCTGCAAGAATAAATTGACATTTTTAGCTATTGAGTATTTCAAAAAGGCAATTGTGCCCCAATATAATGCAGTCTGTTGCACAAAAATCATAATAGAAATACAAATGTCTGAATGCATAATGCAATAATGTTATGACACCAGAAATTCTTTTTGTTTGACATTAGTTTTCTATGATATCATTCATTCATAATATTCTACACCAAGGACTTTGGCAACAGTGTCAGTAAATAAAGTATAAATATACAAGTTATTAATGTTTAATATGTAATACAGTCAAACCAATCATTATGGTCATCATAATATTACAACCATGTAATTCTGGATATAACTGAAAAGGTTGCTTCCTTGCTCTGGATAATTCATGATCATTAGTAAATTCCCATACTTACAGCATTATTATCTTTAGAGTTCAAAATTTTCAGCATTATGACAGTGCCTTCGTCTGCAACCAATGTTGATCACGTGACTTATAATGGTCGATGATATAAGGAGACTAGTGTAGATGGGTGGTAATTCAAGTCCCTTGTGCCCGCCAATTTATACATGGATTAATCAATTTAGAAAAAAGTCTTGGAACTGGCCAAGAATTCACCGTCTATGTGGTTCATATATGTGGATGATACCTTGACTGAAGTACATGAGTATCATGTTCAGGAGTACTCTGATCATCTCAACTCCATTGACTCACATATTCAGTTCACTTCTGAACAAGAAGAAAATGGCAAACTACCATTCTTGAACATGAATGATGATGGATCAACCAAAGTCCCTGTACCAGTACCTCAACTTTTTTTCCAATCATCATCTGGAACCCAAGATGTCAGTAGTGAGATCTTTATTGCACTGAGCTAGCTTCCTGATCAATAAGACAGACTGAAGGGCAGAAGCAGAGCATGTGAAAGCTGCACTAAGGGTAAATGGCTATCAGAGTGAATTTTCAAACTTCCAGAAAAGCAGAAAAAAAGACACCAAACAAAACCAGGAGTGGCCCATATAGAACCAACATCGGTATGCCATATATCTGTGGTATATCAAAAGTCCTAGAGTATTCAAACAACATGGGATCAACATATATCACAAACTATATAACTCTTTAAGACAACAACTTGCACATGTGAAGGACAAAACAGAAAATTTGAAAAAAAATATTATGTCAAATGTAATGATTGTGAGAATGACTACATCAGAGAAACAGGTTGAGTGTTATAAACAAGAAACAAATCAATGAAGAGTCATTGGTCACATATGAACATTGTAGCAATATTGGACATCCCATCATTCCCAATCAGACCAAGGTCATCACTTCAGATGACAACATATGGAAAAGGAAGGTAAGGGAGGCGATTGAATGAAAAGGGCTTGAACTACCACCAATCTACACCAATCTCCTCATATTCAGTGACCAATGTACGTCATGTGATCAACATTAGTCACTGATGAAGCCGACATTGCTGAAAATTTTGAATTCTTATGAAATTTAAGCCCTGTGTATGGGAATTTACTAATGATCATGATCATTCTGAATGTTTTACTTCCAGTAAATCCATTTGATGCTTAAGTGAATATCAACCTATATAAAAAGCCACCTGCAACTTTTGTAGGTCTTAGAGATAACTGATTATTAAGACAGGTGTGACTGTACTTTCCATGTCATTTGAAGTTACCCACCTTGATATGTCATAAATCGTTGTGTATTAAACAGTTCAGTGACAAGGTTTGAAAATACTGCAGTAACAATATCCATTTTTTTTAATGGAGACAAAAATTATTTCCATACACTCCATTCAAATCATGTCTTTTAAATTAATCTCATGAATACCAACAAAATATCAAATCCTTTTCAAGCCAGGGATGTATGAAAGTATTTGAGGTGTAAATAGTGCCCTGGAATATCAAAAACCTTTCATGTGAAAGCATAAAAAATTTAACTCCAGACCTTGAAAGCATGATAGGAATGTATATCCACTACACAATTTTGTATAATAAAACTAAGCAATACAACATGGCAAACCTAGTATTCAAGGGGGATAACTCTGAAAGGTTAAGATTCAAATGTGCAAGTTCAGTCAGTATGCTGTAGGGAGTATGTAGTAACATTAGTCACATTTGATAAAAATACGTCTGGTTTTAGAATGTTATACATACAGTGATTCAATCAGAAAGACATTTAAATGCATGAAAATTGCAAGAAACTGTTATATAACATCTGCTGTTTCAGACATTGTGATAACAGTGGTGTTGATTGGAAGCACAAGTGTAGCTACAGATCACTCTAACAATGCTATGCAGAAGTGCCAGTATGACACAAATTGAAGCAACAAATTCTGCCATATTTAAGAATACAGTTGCTGAATGCATTATGTAGTAAAACATCAAGAATGATCAAGGTAATAAGAAGTAAGTTATTCAGGACAATGCAGCAGATAAATTTTAACTACTGTAACAAGAGAGTAAGATGAAAGGTTGATAGATATAACCAAATGACACATTTGTATATACCTCCTTGGGTTTTTCCCGTTTTTGTAATGTGGGCCAGTCTGGAATTAAATCAACAAGTGAGGCCCGACGGCCTGACATTGAAGTCCTTCGTTCTTGTTCCAATGCTTCCAGTTTTTCGACTGAAGGACGTCGCATCACTGCTGGTATCTCAAGTGTATTTCCACCATCGATTGACTGTCGACGGCTGTCCTTCTGTGTTCAAGACAAGTTTACAATCTGAGGCATAATTAACTGTGAACTTTTTTAACTGCTGCTGATTAATGATTAGAGGGTTCACTAAAGTGACCGCTTTAACTATCGACACATTTGTACCACTTGAACAAGAAATATTAGAAACTTGAGCCTTTGTTTTCATTACATCTCTAGGTAAACACATATCTAATGATGCATACAGCCTTTGTTTTCATTACATCTCTAGGTAACACATATCTAATGATGCATACAGGTTCTACACATATGACTAAGAAACAGAGTAATGAGCTGGCAGGATGCAGCAGTTCTAAGGTACACATATACACCTTATTCTTGTTGCATGTCTGTTTAACATTACATGACAGAGTTAAAGTCTGATATGAATGTTCAATCCAAATTTTGTACTGAATCAAATTTTCTGGATTCCATTCTGCTTTGAACTCTATTCACACTGTACAACAAAAAAATATTTAAAGAATGTTAATGAGAGGGTTTCCAATAAATACAACAACACATTCATGTTTTGTTCCAAGATCTGGGAAATAATTTAATTTGGCATGTGAATATGATGGCTTTGATATATCCCTATGCCATATCAAACTTTTTTTTATCCCTATGCCATACCTAACTCTTTCTTTACCCCTATGCCATACCAAACTCTTTTTTTACCCTATGCCATACCAAATGCCATACCAAACCCTTTTTTTACCCCTATGCCATATCAAACTCTTTCCTTACCCATATGCCATACCAAACTCGTTTTTTAACACTATGCCATACCAAACTCTATTTTACCACTATGCCATATCAAACTCTTTCTTTACGCCTATGCCATACCAAACTCTTTTTTACCATTATGCCATACCAAACTCTTTTCTTACCCCTATGCCATATCAAACTCTTTTTTACCCCTATGCCATATCAAACTCTTTTTTACCCCTATTCCTTACCAAACTCTTTTTTACTGCAATGCCATATCAAACTCTTTTTTACCCCTATGCCTTACCAAACTCTTTTTTACTGCAATGCCATATCAAACTCTTTTTTTACCCCTATGCCACATCAAACTTTCTTTACCCTATGCCATACCAAACTCTTTTTTACCCCTATGCCATACCAAACTCTTTTTTATCCCTATGCCATACCAAACTCTTTTCTTACCCCTATGCTATATCAAACTCTTTTTTACCCCTATGTCATACCAAACTCTTTCTTTACCCCTGTGCCATACCAAAGTCTTTCTTTATCCCTGTGCCATACCAAACTCTTTCTTTACCCCTATGTCGTATCAAACTCTTTCTTAATGCCTATGCCATACCAAACTCTTTCTTAACCCCTATGCCATACCAAACTCTTTCTTAACCCCTATGCCATACCAAACTCTTTCTTAACCCCTATGCCATACCAAACTCTTTCTTTATCCCTATGCCATATATTATTCTTTCTTTTTGCTGACTCATAGCAAAATGTGTATTTATGTGTATGTACCAATTAAGCTTCTTAGGGATGCATGAGGAACATGTAGTACAACTATCATAATTATGACAGATTACAATTTTCTGTATACATATTGTATGCAACCCAAGTCCTCTGTTCATAAATACTTAGTCTCACACATGTCAAGAAACAGTATGTCATCAGATCTGTGTGGGACTAAACATTTGTAGTTGTGAATAATGGAATAAAATGAATATGTTTATTTCTTTCATGCAATTCACTGGTACTGTACCAATAATAAAAGAGACTGATTCATCAGATTCATTAGTTTTCATATGGCTGATGTTTCTAATATTTTCTTAATCAACATACAAATGTGCCTGGTTTATTGCATGTAGATGAGAAAATCATGCTACAATCTTGGCCTCTGTATCCATCTGTGCATCTGAGGCAGCTACAACTGTAAGAAAACCTAATCAAGTAAATGCAATCTTCTAGACAAGACTAGATCTATTAACCACAATACACAAACCCACACCAAACACCAACCTTTTTAAACTGCAGAGTCTATTACTCAAATTTTCTACATTTTTTCCCTTCGACCAAACCACACCAATTCCCACAAACCAATATGTATACTACTACACATGTCCAGAACAAGTAGCAAACTATGACACATGTCAACCATCAGCCAATAAGCCCATCTACTATGAATAGAAACCTCCTAGATTTAAATGTATATCAACTTTTGACTCTTTTAATAAAATGTCTAATGTCAAATCATTAAATTGTCAAATAAGAACATGATCCCTATTCATTGCTTTGATTACTTCAGGGAATTTATTGCAGGATATAATTTCAGACACTGGTTGTACAAAACAGTGGAAAATTTAACCTCACAGATGAAAAGTAAAAATTTTTAACCCAAGATTTACCATAATTTAGAATATATGAAAATGTTACAATGTCAAAATTTCTGCATTTATGGCAATTTTGTTATGATTTTGTTTTTAAAATCTGTATAGATGGGCTTCCTTCAAAGAACTAGACTATAACTCAGTCTACAGCACTAAATTACAATTCCATCCAGCACCTGCCTTTTTTTCTTCTTCCCTACGTCTCAGATAGACATGGAATGGTTCTGGGTCAGAGCTGATTTTTTTCCCCTGTGAACTTCCTGATCTACGACGTTGTGATTGACTGAAAACTGATTCAATTTCAGAGGAAGTGCTATCCCTGTGACCACTTTCTGTGGGTTGCTGCCCCTTTAACAGGGGTGTTTGTGATTTGTCTGAAGTATCTGATTGGACAGAATCCCTTCTCCTCAAACTGTCAGGGGTTCCCTAAGTGTTAGCAGAGAAGGTTAGAGAGGGAAGTTAGACATGCTGAGCACAGGTTAACATATGCAGAACAGGTTAGACATATTTTACTGTATGAAATACTCTACATGATGGACCCAATAAACGAAAATGTCATATCTGCAGTCACTCGTTAATACCAACATCTGAATGTACTTTAACTCATAACAATACTCTTTTCTTTATCACTCCATATTTAACTTTGCAGAACTATAAGAAGCATGCAAAACCAAAATTGAATATTATTGCTATGAATAATTCACAGCGTTTATTTTCCAAAAACTAGCTTAAAAAAAGGAATTTACAAGTCTGGTGACTGCAAATAAAAATGATTTTAATGTTGTTTGATACAAATGTGCGTGAATGCAACACATACTAATATTAACTGATGAAGCTCATGTTTTACAATGTACCCAAGGCAGAAGTAAACAAGTGTTTCAAAACATGTGGTGTCTACTGTAACATAACTTTCTGCATACAATGGCAAGACTGGAAACTTTCCATGTACAATGGTAAGAATGGAATTTCGAGTATATCAAGGTACAAACCATTTGCTTACTATAGCAACAATGGAACTTCAAGAATATCAGGGTGCAAACTTTCAGAATATAATGGCAAGAATGGAACTTCTAGAATATCAGGGTGCAAACTTTCAGAATATAATGGCAAGAATGGAACTTCTAGACTATCAGGGTACAAACTTTCAGAATATAATGGCAAAACAGGAACTCCTAGAATAACAGGGTACAAGCTTTCTGTGTACAATGGCAAGACAGAAACTCCTAGAATAACAGGGTACAAACTTTCAGAATATAATGCCAAGAATGGAACTTCTAGAATATCAGGGTACAAACTTTCAGAATATAATGGCAAAACAGGAACTCCTAGAATACCAGGGTACAAGCTTTCTGTGTACAATGGCAAGACAGGAACTCCTAGAATACCAGGGTACAAGCTTTCTGTGTTCAATGGCAAGACAGAAACTCCTAGAATAACAGGGTACAAGCTTTCTGTGTACAATGGCAAGACAGAAACTCCTAGAATAACAGGGTACAAACTTTCTGTGTACCATGGCAAGACAGGAATTCCTAGTATACCAGAGTACAAACTTTCTGCATACAATGGCAAGACAGGGACTCCTAGCATACCCAAGGTACAATCTTTCTGTGTACAATGGCAAGACAGGAACTCTTAGTATACCAGAGAACAAACTTTCTTTGTACAATGGCAAGATAGGACTTCTATTATACCAGGGTACGAACTTTCTGCATACAGTGCCAAGACAGGAATCCCAAGTGTACCTAGGAACAAATTTTCTGCATACAATGGAAAGATAGGAACTCTAGTATACAAGGGTACTTTCTTGCTATGTACAATGGCAAGACAGGAACTGCTAGGATACCAGGGTCAAACTTTATGTATATAATGGCAAGACAGAAACTCCTAGTATACCAGGGAACAAACCTTCTGTATACAATGGCAAGACAGAACTCCTAGTGTATCAGGGTACAAACTTTCTGTGTATAATGGCAAAACAGGGACTCCTAGAATAACAGCATCCAAACTTTCTGTATACAATGGCAAAACAGGGATTCCTAGAATACCATGGTACAATCTTTCTGCGTACAATGGCAAGAAAGGGACTTCTAGTAAACCAAGGTACAAATTTTCTGCGTACAATGGCAAGACAGGGACTCTTAGTGTACCAGGATACAATTTTTCTGCGTACAATGGCAAAATCGGGACTCCTAATATACTAGGGTACAATCCTTCTGTGTACAATGGCAAAACAGTGACTTCTGGTATACCTGGGTACAATCTTTCTCTGTACAGTGGCAAAAGAGGGACTCCTCATATACCAGGGTACACATCTTAGGCATACATTAATGTTATACCCAAGTTTCAGTTGAATATAGGAACTGATTTAGAAGATATGTAAAATTTTAATACATAACCGTAACAGTGCTGATAACATTTTCTTGTTATCATTGTCCCCATCATAAAAGTGATAATTTTGCCTTGCCATTCACAAGCAAGACAAACACAAGCAATCCCTGATATTATCTATTGGTAGGTTTTTGCATTTCATGGGCCCATCCTTGTATTAAGCATTTGTAGGAATAAGACAGGGCGACCACACCAGAAAATATTTATGCAATTTATATCAAATTCCCACATGGTTTGGTGCATTTGCAAAGGGAGCAGCATTATTGTAAAATACCTCAATGTGGCTGCAATGGACCAAATGTTTAAGTTTTAGGCATACTAGTATACCTTATTCTGTTACCATTAATAGTTTTTTCTGTTATTAATAAATAAATAAATATTCTTATTCATGTTATGTAAAAGATGAAAAGTCACTAAGAATATAATGCGCAAAAGTTTATCAAAATTTCTTGTATGCTCTTTGATGGGACATTTACTAGCCTCAGAACATAAAATTTGGAAAACTACCCTTAACGCCAATGTGGTCACTCTGTTATGTTTAAAACCAAGTTTAATACCATATATACTTGCTTATAAGTCGTGTCAAACTGCAAACAACAAAGATCCTTATCTGCCATAGCATAATACACCTGCAGATCTGGGTCTATCTTGTATGTTCTATTGATTACATTTAACAAACTGCACAGACCCAGATCTGCTAGCACATTATGTAATGGCAGATCTAGGTTTGTGCAGTTTGCAGTTTGCCTCGACTTATATGCGAGTACAAATGGTAAATTACAATAAGCATTTTAATTGGAGATTAACAGGGGTGGAGTGATAAACAAGATAAATTACATAATGAGAAAGCCTACTGCTGAAGATATATAATAATAGTAATAATAATAATAATAATAATAATAAAAAGAAGAAGAAGAATAACAACTGTCATTAAAGGGCAAGTCAATAGAGGTACCATTTTATTCTGTTTTTGTATTTACATTACAATAGGTCCATCACCTGCCTGAGTAGTTGCTAATAAGTACTACTATTAAGTTTATGCGACTTTTTGAGCTCTCCAAATTTTATTCTCTTTTTATTAAGGTTATAGGACACTGCACTTTTACATGGGTAAAGTTCCAACTTGGCCAAATCAATTCACTCTAGATCAAATTTGATTTCTTTTGTGAACTTGCCTGAAAGCAGTCTTTGAGTACATTTTAATATTATCATTTAAATTTAGAATTTGTACCCCTGGGTTTAAGACAAGGATAGTTTGTACCCCAGGGTCAAGGTTAGATAAGATAATAAACAATACACTTCATACCTCTAAATGGAAAAATCTATCATAGATTTATGTGAAAAAAAGCTGGAAGGCTTTGCTATATTTAATTCATTGTTTAATTCAGAAAGAAAACAAAAAAAATGAAATGGCAGAGGAAGGAGAAATGGGTCAGGTTGTCTATTTATGGCAGAAATATTACTGTAATTGTTAAGCATGTGTGGGATTTTGTTTTAGTAGGATTACTGTAATTGTTAAGCTAGTGTGGAATTTTGTTTTAGTAGGACTGCTGCTGTTGTCAAGAGGAGTACATGGCCTTTTGTTTAAGCTCTAATGATCGTAAGCAATATCATTCGGACTCACTTACATCCCAGACTGGACAGTTTAGTGCAATTACAAGTTCCCTCACTTACATGTTTGCTGAACATGCATGAAAATCCAAGGTAAGTAAAACTTGCATGCCCAATACCCTCATACTAAAAACTATTACCAAAAATCTGTTATTTAATTACCTTAAGAATCATACTGCATAAAACAATGAAATTTTTTAATGCAACATATACTGGTATCACATGGACTCATAAATATGCGTGCATACATAGCAACCTTACTGGCGTGTAAAAAAATTACAATTTAACAATTTGCTCCTGAACTATTCTGCAATTAACACCTTCTTAGCTAACTGGAACTGCTGTAACAAAAATGTCCACACACCCTGCCTACAATGATATGAGACAATAATTTAGTGCTGCACCACTGTGTCAGTTTGCCAATCTGGCCAAGTATGTGTGCTCTCTCATGTGGATTTCAAGTACATTTACATTGTAATGACTGAAATACCATCCAAAATGAATATATCTGTGCCTTACTATTTCCTGCAATCCAAGTAACTAAACAGACCATGATCTGTCAGTACAATATGTGACAGCATATTTGGGTCTACATTCTTTCCAATAGGGTGCATGTTATATGAGGTACAATCATAGGTCATGGAGGAACGGACTGGCTGGAATTGTTTCTGATTATGTTTACCTATCTTGGTAAATGTAGACTTCTGCAGTGAAAATAACTCAATATTCACACACCTTCGTGAGATACCTTCAATGAAAATAAACACTGAAAGCAACTTCAGGGAAAGAAAATTAACGAAAATGAAGAAAAATTCAAGAATATGTTAGGATATACTAAACAAAACGGCAAATATCAAAATACTGAAATAAAGTGAAAAATATGAAAATACTGAAATAAAATGGTTAATATCATAGCACAATCAATAAATGAATACATAAATAAATTAACATACAGGTAAAATTGATAATATTTCATTATATAAACATTCTCACTCTCTCAATTAAGAAAACTGTTATTAATCATGTAACTTATTTTACTTCATCAAGATTACTCCATCACAATGTCACAACTATTTCAAGAGATATGAGGTTTTTTTAAAGCTTTAAAAAAGGGAAATTTTGATGACAAATTTGTTACAATATTAAGGCAATATCTTATTTTTCAAATAATCAAGACCTGCTAATGTTAATTTTTTTTTGTTACAGGCAATTTTGAGAATAGAACAATTGTGTAACAACATTCCCATAATGATATCATCAAAATTAAAAAGCACATTCCCACATAACAAAACATTTTCTGCATAAAAACTGTGATTTCTTTGCAGGAAGGAAAATAAACTAGAATATGCAAAAGTGCAAAGTGGAAAGTGCATGAACAGTAAGATTTAAAGTTTACATATGCATCCAATAAACAACCATCCATCTGTTTGGGAACTCAAAACATGAAAAGTGACATAGGAAGACATAAGAAATGACACAGTATCGATGATTTGATAGGCTGGGTATGCACTTAAATAAGAGAGTATGGGTATTGATGGGACTGTTAATAAATCAAACAGCTTCCATGCACATTAGCGGAAGCGTAAATGGGACAGCACCAATGTGAATGATGGGATTATAATAAAATGGGACATTCTCCATGCACATTAATTGAAGTGTACAAAGGACAACACTGATGTCCACTGATGGGATCATAATAAAATGGGACAGTGTCCATGCGCATAAATGAAAGTGTAAAAAGGACAACACTAATATCTGCTGATGGGATCATAATAAAATGGACAGTGTCCATGCACAATGGGGGCGTAAAGAGGACAGCACCAATGTGCATTGTTGAGAGTATGACAGAATCAGACAGTAATCAATAATGGGACAGTATCCATATGCACTGATGGAAGTACTAATGGGACAGTATCCATATGCACTGATTGAATTGCTAATTAGGACAGTATCCATATGCACTGACTGAATTGCTGTTGTTGTTGTTATAGGGTTTAACGCCATTTTTCAGCACACGATAGGTTATACATGGCAGCCAGTATTAATGGTGGAGGAAGAACCCGGGTAACCCCGGAAAGAACCACCAACCCACGAGAAACTACTGGAAAGCTTTCTCACATACCCACACTGGCTGAATCCGAGACTCGAACCCATGCAGACAGAGGTGAGATGGCAGTGATCCATAATGGACAGCGCTTTAAACCACTCGGCCACTCAGGGCCCCTGATTGAATTGCTAATTAGAACAATAGCCATATGCATTGATGGAAGTACTAATTAGGACAGTATCCATATGAACTGATGGAAGTGCTAATTAGGACAGTATCCATATGAACTGATGGAAGTACTAATTAGGACAGTATCCATATGAACTAATGGAAGTGCTAATTAGGACAGTATCCATATGAACTGATGGAAGTGCTAATTAGGACAGTATCCATATGAACTGATGGAAGTGCTAAATGGACAGTATCCATATGCACTGATGGGAGTGCTAAATGGACAGTACCCATATGCACTAATTGAATTGCTAATTAGGGCAGTATCCATATGAACTGATGGAAGTGCTAATTAGGACAGTATCCTTATGCACTGATGGGAGTGCTAAATGGACAGTATCCATATGCACTAATTGAATTGCTTATTAGGACAGTATTCACATGCATTGATGGAATTGCTAACTAGGACAGTTTCCATATGCACTGATGGAAGTGCTAATGAAACAATACCTGCGTGCTTCAATAGAAATGAAACATTTGGATGTTATTCTGAGTTTCTTATGGGAAACAGAGATTCTGGACACTGTTTTTATTTTTCTTCTTTATCAAAGTTAAATTAAACTGAATTATTCCTACAACTTGAATACAAGTGCCAGTAAAGATTTTGGTATATTTTGTGTAGCAAAGCATATGACTTTGTGTAGCAAAGTAAACAGTGTGTAAAAAAAAATTCTGCCCCTCCCCCCACCGCGCAAAACAATTCTGAGGTTCCCTCCCAATAAAAAAAAGTTATTTTATGTGAATTTTGGACCCCAATGGGCCTGGGCTCATTGCAGTTTTGGAACTGCTTGGGAAGTTCCTAACTGTTTCTAATGGAGAATAATTGTTATTATTTTTTGCCTCTTGTCTGTAAGAGGCCCATTATGGGGAATACAGAAATCTGGAACAGTATATCTCCATGGTCTGAATACACAGAAGAAACAAAAAAAAATTGGTGAAATGGGTGGTGGTTTGTGTCAGTATGATGCACACACCAGTTAGCTGAAGACAGGTATTCTAGTATCTGAAGACAGGTATTCATGCATCTGAAGACAGGTATTTGGGTATCTGAACACAGGTATTCAGGAATCTGAACACAGGTATTCATGTATATCCTTTGAAAACTTAAGAGTCTTGCATTAACTTCGAATATGGGATAAAGGAACTCTATACAGTAACAAGAATAACATTTTCATACTTTTCTTAATACAGAAGATAAACTTAGTGTGAAAGGAACCATAGTGTGCACTAGGGATTCAAGATTTAGGCAAGACGATGTTATAAAAAATATGCCCAATGTGAAAGGAATTGTGGTGTGCATTTAAGACTCAAGATTTAGGTAGCACAATGTTATACTGAAGATACACTTAGTGTGAAAGGAGCCATGGTGTGCACTTTGGAATCAAGATTTAGGCATGACAGTGTTATGGGTATCTGAAGAGTATATAATCTTTGAGATAGAGAGGTGAAGGACATCAATATTTAGAAGAAAAAGAATTGAAACACTGTTGTTTATCCAAGACAGAAATGTGCACAATAAGGATAAGCCAGTGTGGGACAAACCAATAAGAATAATAATGGTTCATGAGGAACACAGGAAAACCAAATGACTGGCACGATTATATGATATCTCATACATGGATACAAAATGCAGTGCTCATGTATGGCTTTGTGCTTGTCAACAGAAAAGATACAATATGAAGAGAAGCAAGGGTAATACAATAGAGCAAGTGGAGCAGTGTAGATCTCAGCGCCACAGAGGGATAGACATGTTCCATGATATTACAAACCTTGAGCTGGACATCACCCCAAGGGATGGTTCGACTCTAAAGCACATAACAGAAATCATGTTACTCAACAGTGTTTCTAGTGTCATTATCTGCCTGAACATAAGGTACCATCTTTACTCACTTATAAGTCAATTCAAACTGAAAACAACAAAGATCCTGATCTGCTGTAGAATAACATGCTGCAGATCAGGGTATAGGTTGCTTGTTCTATTAATTATTCCTAAAAAAAACAACAAAAAAAACCTGTGCATATCAAGATCTGCCACTGCATAATGCTCTTTCAGTTGGACTTGTCTCATAAGGTAGTATACATGGTACTCTGAATGAAGGGGCTTGAATAAATTTTTAAAAAGTACTGCATGATTAAAATGCTTTTGAAAATTTGGTAACTTGGGTCATCTGGAGCTGCATATGATTATATCCTTCCACGTGTATCTGCAGTCATAACCTATAAGTACTCTGTACTTCATCAGAGTAAAAAATTATCTAATATTGGCTGTAGTTTATATTTTACCAAATGTACGAGATGTCAATAAAGATGGTATTTTTAAAAGTCGACATTCATTGCCTCTCTATACTCAACATTAGTTAAGCTGCTCCAAAAATATATCATCAAGTTTTAATAATCACCTGTGCAGGTGTATGTATGTCTGTGGTACTGCATAACTTAGTGCTATATTTAGACTTTTGTTGAAGCTATTCCATACCAATTTTCCTTCTAGCTGAGAAAATCATTTGCTGATTTCTACTCAGCTTCCCATCCCACCTAAAACACTAATCCTACCCCACAAAACTGAAAAATTATGCTACATTGCTGGTGAAAAATCTGAGCACAATTAACTGCTATAAATTGCTATAAATATCAGCAAAGTCATGAAAAGACAATAAACATAGATGTTAGGAAAAAAACAAAGATCACAAGATATATGAAGCTGGTCTTTGCAGTAAGTGTTGCAGGTAATATCTACAACAGCTCAGCTTTCAACCACTTCCTGGTAAATTTTATGAACATACCCAAGTACAGGGATCCTGAAATTATAACGGCTCCTGGGGACATTTTTTCCTAAAATTAATGAGGGGCACATATATTTGTGAAATTTAATATGAGAACATTCAAATGAGATATAATAAGTCCAGCCAAAGAAAACATTGAAATAACAAATCATTAAATATATTGGAAAATGTGCCACTTTCAGTTCTTGATTTGCTGCTGCTATGATATTAGTATTGGCCATCCATGATTAACTGGTTTCCTATCAAACTAATTATTTAGGGAAAATTTCTTTAAGAAAACTATGCTAAAAAATTTCAGCCAACAACAGTATTTTAGTCCCCTCTGCAGTTTTTAAAAATTAATTATTAATTGACAACAATTCTCTGGCATATCTAGTAAAGTCAAATGGTGAAGTTTTCATTGATCACAGCCCCAGGGAAGTCTTGGATGATGACAATAAAAGCTGGTTGCTGTTGCTAGTATCTTTTTTCTTAATTTGGGCCAAGGTTTCACATTTTTGTTTGAAAGGTATCGTGTGCTAAAACACCACCATACAAACCACATGGAATGATGGACTGATATAATATGTAAAGTACAGACCCTGGAGCAATTCTTCAATTATAGGTTTTTTTACAAGTCCAGGAGATAAGGTTTCACATTTCTTTTGTCTCATGTTTTATTGCTATAATGTGTTTAAACAATTGTAAAAACATAATGGTCAAACAAGCTATGTCTGGACACCTTTATTGACTGTCCAATGCGTAAACAAGACCTAGTCACCTTTGAATTAAGTTTAGTTGGCAACATCATTATTGCTTGTCCTACAAAGAAACAATCTGTAAACTAGATCTCATGTCATCTGAATTTTACTTTATTATGGTGTTTATCTTGCAGTTTAATTAATAAACAAATCAAAGACAAGTCGAGATAATGATATTTGAGAACAATGAATGATGTCCGATTGTTCAAAGTATGTGCCAGTCGAAACCTTTGATCTATCAGACATGACTGGCAAATTCAGGAATTTCAGGATCTCTGTCATAGTCCAGGGATTTCAGGATCTCTATCATAGTCTCATCTAAATTACCTGCTGTATATAGTGAATTGTAATGATAACTATTTCAAAATTATCTTCAGTAATAGCCCAAACAGAGATGGAAAAATCCAAGAGTATTTTCTACTTAATCAGACCTAAAGATTTTTATGAGAAATCATTTAAAAATCTGAACATTTGATCCAAGTTTATCTAAATTAAGTAAATTTTCAACCAGCTCTTAACTGCTGAACCATGGATTTTTCCATCCATGTTCAATAAATGCTGGTCAAGGGATTTTCTCTGCCCCATCCAAATAAATGATGATCTTAAACTAAATTCACTCCAAATTAAGATGAAAAAATTGCAAAAAACACATTTTAGGCTGAAAATAAAAGTCATTAGTAAATTAAAATAACACAAACTAAAAAGAATTACTGAAAAACCTGGGATATCAATGAAGTGGGATACAGTCTCATTACGGGACTACAAATTCTTTTGCAAAAGTGACCAAAAATATTTTGTTCTAAAAAATGTATGTGCCTGGTTATGTTGAACCTGTCTGTTCAAATTAAAGGAGTGGACAGATTGTTTTCTTTCTATACTGACAAAACCTAACCATAGTCAGTAAATAGTTTTAATTCATTCTGAAGTGAATTATAGACTTATTGTAACAAGACTAAACATCTCTTCTTTTTACTGGTGGGTAACCTGGAACATTAACAAATTCAATGAAATGTAACCGACGATTAAGAAATTCTTTTCATACAGAGTCCTTTACCTTTCTGCCATTTATGAGCAGTTTTATATTCAATATCTGCATTTTTACCCCACCCCCAAATTAACATTAAAACAGTAAAAAAATTAAAACATGGAAAAACATGGCACAACAGAAACTATACATTCTGAAATATTGTATATTTCCAATAATTTTTAACAAACAAATCAACATATGGGCAAGAAACCAGTTTCATTAAAGCCTGATTTTCTAAAGTTCAATTGTACATATGTTAAGGAGATTGTCAAGCTTGAAAGTATCTAGCTTACACAAGAGTACTCTAAATCATGCATAATGCCTCCTCTTTTTGTCTTTTTTTGGGGGTCTTTGATCTTGAACATTTTATTCCAAACCAAGAGGCTTCTTTGTTTTGTCAAGGACGAGTTTGATGCATCATCAGGAAACTGTTTCCTTCTTCCATTTAAAGTATGTGGTCATGATCCAGATATCTCACCCTGACAGTCATAAGCTTCATGATAGAAATTTCTGAGAAATTTGCTGAAGTTTTGTTCTGCTGAACTAAGTTGTCAAACAGGAATTCTTTTCCTTATGTTGTGTTACTGCGACCTTGACTTTTGACCTTGAGATCCAAAATTCAACTGGCTTATTTGAATTTTGAAGGGCAACAAATCTATAAGGTTTCTTGATGGCATGTTTAGTGCAGCACAAGTTATCACAAAAAAAACATTTAGCCTTCCAAACTTACTGACCCTTGATATTTTTACCCAAAACTGATGTATGTCTTCTTTCTGATCTAATCGGCAAAAAGCATCCAAAAATCCATCAAGCTATGTGAAGCAGGATTCAAGCTATTGTATGGAAACCCACTGCTAAAGGAAAACATCTCTGGACAGATATAACTACATCGTAATTCACTTTGGCATAAGGAAAGCACACAAAAAGTTTAGGTAAATTGGATTGGTTGATTTATACTTGAACAATTTCAGTAAAGTTGAATTTATGCCTACACATTCTATAAATACCTTTCTCATGGCAGGAAAGGGAAAATAATACTCTGTAAAAGAAAACAACTGTATGCTTCAATTCATGATTATACCTTGTCTTCATCACTTTCACTTCCACCTTCTACTTTCTTCAGCTGCATCTTAGTCATTTCAATCTGAGACAGTCGGCGACCTTTGTCAACTGGAAATATAGAATTTATTTGCCACAATTATTTCACATCCAAGAATATAAGCTCTTATACATTTCAGGGTTTGAACAAAAAAGAGTCAAATGGGTGCTTTTATGTTCACAATTTATGTAATTCCACAACGAACCCCATAGTTAATGGTAGTGAAAAGTAATAGAAAGTATCCAACAGTAGAATATATTGTTTGTAGTTATTTGGTTAGAAAAAGTGTTAAATAGAAGAATCTCTTACAAATGTTAAGGGATAGATTTGGACATACCACAAAACTGCACGATTTAGCATACAAGATTGCTTGGCCTGACACAAATAATGAAATTCTGTAGACATTATGTACTTTTTTTCTTAACATATAATAGAAGATCAACATTATATATTTTAACATGAAATATAGATATATACATATATATACATACTCATGAGGTTACGGGGGAAAACAAGTGGATGATTAAAGCAAGATGTCAATGCAAGGGAAAATTTGGGGTAAATTCACAACAAACAAAAGGCAAAAGTGGTCAATAATCCTTCAGTTGGCTTTTATTTTACTTTAATACAGATGATAGAAGGCAGAAAAGGAAAGCTGGGAAACTAGTGGAAAAGTACAAATTACTTATCTGCTAAGTATATAAACTTAGTAATTTTGCACAAATCATTGCAAAATTTCTTGTTAATGTAAGCATTAACCACTAATGGTCAATCAGCATGGACACTTCTTGTTTCAGCCTACGATATTTCTAACAATATTGTTTTAAAAACTTATGGATCTAAATTTAAACAAATCAGGTCTGGGCATGAAGTGAGCCTGTGAAATAAACCTAAATTGCATATAATGTTCATGTATGTACAAAGTCAAGCCCCTTGCCCCTCCCCATGAGGTAGATGTTATACAAGTCCCACCCCAAACTGTTGCATAGAACAAAGGAAAAAAGAATGGTTCAGACGCAGTAGTAATGGTAACATATGTATTAGCTTTATATGAGAAATATTAAAACAGCCCTCCTCTATTTTGTATAACCTAACTAAAAATTATAAAAAGGGAGGTAATCAGGATATAATCATATGAATTATCTCCCATGTCCACCCCCTTCAATATTCTATTCTTTGTTTTCTTGAACACTATACTAGATATGTAAACTGAGGTCAAACATGAACTTCCTGTCTCTCAGATTTTGAATATTTAAAAACCATGAAAACCTAAATTATACATAAAAAACTTGTTTTCAAGGTATCAGCTTACAAGTTATATTGCTCATTTAAACTAATTCAAACTGAAACAAAGCTTCACTGCAGCTTTAACATATTTGATGCCTTTTTTCATGACAAAGGAACTGCATAACAGTCATAGCAATAGGTCTGTCTATTCCATAGAAAGCCTGGCAGTACCATAATTAGCACGAAAAAAGTATTTTTAAAAAATTTAAAAAAGGAACACAACTCATATTGAGAAATATTTTTCTTTAGTTCTAGGCAAAATATCCCAATATGTTACCAGATAAATAACCAATAAAAGCAAAGCAGAAATAATGCAAACATCTAGATATAAAAGCCAATTGTTTTATCCTAATTTCAAACACTGCAATATCTCCTATATGTTGGGATAAACTTGAAAACAGATCAGTAAAAGACTAAACTACTTTTATAACAAATACAAAACAATCTCAAGAAGTCTACTTAGACTGACCACTTGTTTTTCTCAAGCCTGGGCTTAGTTGTTGTACTTCTTTACTTCCTGTAATTGAACCACATGAACCAATTATTAGTTTTAAATCTACAACTATGCAGCGCTCGCAAAACCCAAAATGGCCATTGTCACACTGCCCGCAATCCACTGCCTCAATTAATGGCATAGCATCAACAGCAAGGTCTGAGAAGCGCAGTAACGCTGTAGCATTTGCATTGGTTTTCTCCCCACTTCTGGCATGGTAACAGCAAATGTGTTTTTAAAACAAAAGGATTTTCTTGCTCCCTTCAAGAAAAGATAACTTCACTCTTATAAACGTCTTGGTCAGAGATCTTTTTGTGCCAAGAAAAGGTGACAACAAAACTGAATATCTTTTAAAAACAGTTCATGCTAATGATGTTTTCATTCAAGAATCTCATGCAATTTTCTAAACTATATGACATTCATTGCAATGACACTCATGGATGTCAGTTTCACACAGCAACCTTGCAATGCCTAACAATATCTGCAGAGTCCTTGTGGTCATTCAAATCAAGCCTCAAAATCTTTCTTTCTGAAATTAGAATTAAATATTCATGCAAAAAATGAAGAGAAGATTTGGGTACTGACACACTGCAAGCCTAGTAGACCGTAATCTGCTATTACAAGGTTGATGCTGTATACAGAAAAGGTCTTTTAAAAGTTCTGAACATTACTGCACTGTACGACAAAGTTCTTTATTAGTGAACAGTATGTCAGTACATCCCCTCAAAATACTCCCCATGCCATTTTGAATTCACTTCTTGGTATGTTGAACATACACTGGAAACTGTACTTCCAACAATATGGCAGCTGTCAAACTATCTGCCTCTATGTGAATCTTTGATTACAGGATTCAGAAAAATCCTTATAGATAAATTAGGGCTGTATGGAGGGCGTGGCAAAGTTTGGATGCTATACACCTTCAGGAAGCCTGTGAGAACAACAGAACTATGCACCAGTGCATTGTCATGGAGTAGACGGATACCCTAGATACCAAAGTACATTGTTGTGGAGTAGATGGATACCCTGGGTACCAAAGTGCATTGTTGTGGAGTAGACGGATACCCTGGGTACCAAAGTGCATTGTTGTGGAGTAGATGGATATCCTGGGTACCAGAGTGCATTGTTGTGGAGTAGACGGATACCCAGGGTACCAAAGTGCACTGTTGTGGAGTAGATGGATACCCTGGGTACCAGAGTGTGAATGGGTTGTTCAGCAGTGCTCTGCATCTTTTGGCAACAGTCTGAAGGCAAATAAATGTCCAGTGGCACAGCAGAGATACATGCAGGTACAGGTACCTGGACAACTAGGCATTTAGCATTGAAAATAATGCATATAAAACTCTCCTGACAGTCTCTGGTATCAGATAATATTTTCCGATTCTAACTATTTTCTCTTGAGCTGAGATTTAAAAAAAGTAAATCCATTTATCTTCACCTTCAAAAATCTCATTAAAACATCTCTGGACACTCTTTTCATATCTGGCATGTTGCTGTTTGGTGATCTGAACCCAAGTCCATTTTTGATCAACCATCAAAAAATGGACCCATCTTCACCTTTCTGAGCTTTAAACCATTCTTCAAAATTAAAAACAGCTGACCAATTAATGCCCATGATAACAGAAATATCTTCCATTGTGTACAGATCATCTTCATCAACTGCCCTCTTCATAATACATGTACCCACTTTCCACTCACCCATCACAGACAGAAGTCTTCCCATATGTGGGTCAACTTCCAAGGATTTGTGACCATCTTTAAAAACAAAGAAACCACCTCAAAATTGTAGGATCTGATAGAGAATTACATCTGCAAATTTTATCCAAGTCAGTCTTGATATCAGTTAGGGCATACCCAAAGAACACTTAGGTTTTAAAGTATGCTCTTCATTCATTAGCAGAACTGTTTGTTCTGCAACAAAGTTTCAACTTCATTTTTACTTAACTATGTTACATCACAAGCATATAAGTGCAAGTGTTCAGTGTGCTGTACATGAAGCTGCAAATCATTTTATAGACCATTTTGTCTATTGATCAACATGAAATTTATTGACTGGTTCAAAGAAACAAAAAGGTTATAACAAAAGATTCAGAACTTTTCCATTACCCATCCTATAATTCCAATGTAGCACTGCACTATAGCAGTTTGTGCTAAATTATTGGGATTTTGCTGGTATCTTCAGAAATACTATACACAAATTTCTGTACACATCCTTCATGGTGAACTGTTATAAATTGAAATCAGTCCTCCTCTCATCCAGGTTTTAATGTGTGGCTTCAAACATTAGCTGCTTGGGACAAAACTATCAGTATGCCTTCAAAGTAAGGTAAAACACTTTCCCAAGTTGTTTTTATCATCATTCATGATTATACACAGTACTTACTAGATAAAGAAAGCATTTCAAAGGTTGACATAAAAAAAGTTTAAAATGTAAAAGAAAATTATAATTTTCTTTGTTAAAAATCTTTATTTATGAATTAATCTAAGGTAGTCAAAGGGCTATGAGTATTTCATTTACTTTTGTGTTAATTAGGAGAATCATAAATGATTCTACACTGAAATTGTAACTTAATGCTCTCCAATTTTAAAAGATAAGACATCTGATTAATTCCTTTGTTAAGTATATCTAAATTAACTCTTTGTGTTTGTTTCCTTTCGTTTCCACATTTAAGTACCTGTAGCATGAACTTTTACATCATGTTAAATTTTTTCTCAAAAAATAATTAAACTAATTTTTACTTATTAAGTTTGACGAATATTGTTTACATAAAGAACACTAAATGTGTACAGTTTTGTTCACTATCAAATCAAGCACATCTTCAAACTATCTGAATATTCTGATATTGCAGCTTAATGAGCACCAAGGCAGAAATTGCTTAATACTGAGCACTTTGGATATATCCATGATATTAAAGTTTAATGAGCACCAAAGCAGAAACTGCTCAATACTGAGTACTTTGGACATATCCATGATAGTACAGCTTGATAAGCACCAAAGTAGAAACTGCTCAATTCTGAGTATTTTGGATATATGCATGATTTTTCAGCTTAATAAGCACCAAAGTAGAAACTGCTCAGTACTCAGTGCACTTTGGATATATATATATATATATATATATATATATATATATATATATATATATATATATATGCTGCACCATGTGTTAAATATAGACACCAAAGGATGAAAATACTTCCCTCTAGAAAAGCAAAATTCACATTTTAATTAAAGATCTTTATAACTAAAAGGGATTTTATAAACACAGATTGCAGAAAGTTGTTGTTGTTTGATATGGTGTTTAATGCCACAGCAACACAACTAGTTTATTTAGTGGCAAGTCAAGTGGAGTAAAGTGTCTTGCCCAAAGGCACACCATAGTAGCTGCCCAGGCTTGTCTGATGGTAGGATTCAAACCAGAATTCTTTTGGTTGCAAGTGTGGCATGATAACCAATGAGATATAACATAAAACTGTAACGAACTACTGATAGGTCAAATATAAATGCGTGGTAGTATCATATGTACATAATGGTACATAATGAAAAGTAATATGTCCTTGTATGCTACATTATTACATACATAATGAAAAGTGATATATTTCAAGCACTAAGTGTGATTACACTGTAATGTAATAATAATATACCAAAAGTGAGGAATGTTAAACAAACATCAACCAGAGCATTCCACTAACGTAGCATCCTCAAGCTCGTATATTCACTCTTTGGTGATATTTCATGGTGCTGAAGAAATGGTGACTACACTGGTGACACAACTTTTAAAACTGTCTGTCTGGGTTGATGCCAGCATTTCCATCATACATACTGCTCTCCCTCATCCTAACATAGTAACTGGGATGCATAACTGCTTATCATATTGTGTATCAAACCACAGCATAATGAATATTGTGAAACAATGTTTAAAAAGGAAATAAAAATATAATACTAACTTTCATGTTGTTTTCTTTCAACCCATATTGTCATACGCTTCATAAACTAATTCAAATAAGTTGGCTTAATTTTGGTCATAGGGGACATTGTGTACCACTTTATCTCTAGAATCGTGTTGCAATGAAGTGTAATATAACAAGACAGAACTGTGTAATATCATCACATAATGTTAGCTATTTAAAATTGGTTCAGAAATTAGTTTGCTCACTAAATCTGATAATCATTCCTTAAATGTTATTGACAGTAGTTGTTGGTGATATCTCATTATATAACATTATGTCTCTCTGTTGATGATACTTCTAATATAATATAATGTCTCTGTATTTGTGTTAATTCTAATATAACATTTGCCTGCTACATAATGTATCTCATTTTGTGAAACTTGTAATATAACATTTGCCTGCTACATAATGTATCTCATTTGGTGATACTTGTAATATAACATTTGCCTGCTACATAATGTATCTCATTTGATGATACTTGTACTATAACATTTGCCTGCTACATAATGTCTCTGTGTTGGTGATAATTCTGATACAGCAGCATTAGTCCACTACATAATGTCTCTCAACTGGTAATAACTTAGAATAAAGCATAGCCAGGTAGACAATGTGTCTTTGTTGTTGATACATCTGATGCAACATTTGCCAACAATATATGTTTGTTAGTGAATCTAGATTATAAAAAGATATATTTTTTTCCCCATTAGGTCCCTATCTGCAGTGTGTGCCTACATGGTACATCATCATCAATTTGTGGCAAGAAGATGTGCCTAGTAGTGAAAATCTGCATATACCCATACTACAGTATAAGGTTTCATTGAAATATTTCAACTGGTCAAAAAGAGGCAAAGTCATACTTTGATTGTGGTCCATATTTATATTTTTCTTTGCCATGACCTTTACCTTGACATGGGAGATACGATTATGGTATATGACATGCTGTCTAAGCATATTTAAAAATTTCCTCAGTGGTTTCAAGGTTATACCCTGGACAAGGACACAAGTTAGAGTCACATTATCACTTGCTGTGACCTTTGCCTTTGGGAGGAGGTGCACAGCTGTGGTATATGACATACCTTCTACACACAAACTACTTGAGTTTCAATAAAATATCTTAGTGATTCAAATCTTATTATCCTTATAACAATACAAGTCAAAGAATATTTTCCATTGCTGTGACCTTGACCTTGAGAAATGGAGTAATGGCTATGGTATTTGAAACTCTGCTTAATCATGATATGTAACTCGTGAAAGTTTTATTAAAATTTCTTCGTTAGTTCAAAGGTTGCACTCCAGACAAGGATACAAAGCACATAACTAGATTCTCTTTTGCCACGACCTTGACCGAGATATGCACCATGGCTAGGGAATGTGAAACACCATCTTGTCATGATATATATTTGGATAAAGTTTCATTACAATATCTTGTTTCAAAAGATATACTCCAGACATGGATACAAGTCAAAGAATTACATTTTCCTCTGCTGTGTCCTTGTCTTGAGAGAAGGAGCAGAGCTATTGTAACTATCACACCAACTAGTCATGATATACATTTTGGCACAGTTTCATTACATCCTCCTCTGTGGCTCAAAAGACATTCTCCAGACAAGAATACATAATCATCTGCTATGACCCTGAGCTTGAGGCATAGGTCAAGGCTGTTGTAAATGTGGGCAAAGCTTCATTAAAATATCTTCAATGGTTCAAATATTACACTCCAGACAAGAATACAAGTCACGGAATTACAATTTTCCCTGTAGAAACATTGATGTTGAGGCAGTAGGCATGGCCATGGTATGAACTACACCATGTGGTCATGATAAACATCCAACACAGCTTCAATACACAAGTCATAAGATTACATTTTCTCTTGCTGTAACCTTGACTCAGAGGCAGGGGGACATGACCATGGTATGTAACACACAGTCTAATCTTGATAAGTAAATGGGTAAAGTTCCTTAAAGTATCTTCACTTATTCAAATCTTATACTCTGGACAAGGATAAAAGGCAAAGAATTACATTTTTCCCCAGTTGTGACTGTTACCTTGAGGCAGAGGGAATGGCTATGGTGCACATCATCTAGTCATGATATATATATATATATATATATATATATATATATATATATATATTTATATTTATACCACATACATTAAAAAATAACATGCATTTAAAGTGTTGGTATAAAGCAATTTGATATACCAGTACTACTGATATATCAAATTGTGATCCGCCCATGGCGCAATAATACGTATATATAAACATCCTCGCGAGCGTCTGCGGTTGATTATAGATCAATGATCAATTTCCATACATTAGTCACTAGTGACATATGAAAATAATGATGAAAAGTATTAATAATCCCCGTTTTCTAAATGAATTTAATATGGTACATATTTTCATCACAATCCTTTCTGCTTTCTGTTCTCCCCTCCCCTCTCATGCATAACGGACAAACTGCGCAGAAATGTGGAGTGAGAGAGAAAAGGAATTTGGGCTGAATTAAAACCTTGAAACAGAAATTACACCAAGTAACCTACAAGAATATGATTCGTTTTAACGATATGTGTGCACTTTCCTTGGGATTTATCTCTAGTGTTTATCAATGATACAAAGTTGCAAACCAGTAAACTCCTCCGTTACGTGGTACACATACTGTGATGTATTTCATGTTATGTTTTGTAGTTTTTTTCTTAAACATACTATAATGTTCTAAAAAATTGATTATTATTATTTAAATATGAAAATGTCCAAAGGTCTCGATTGATAGATCGATCATCTTAAGAAGATACGGGCTAAAATCTATGAAATGACGAACGTAGAGGATTTTCGTTTGTGTCATCCCATGATATCTCTGGACTTATGAATGATGGTAAAAGTTAAGTCAAACCGACCAAAGGATGAGAGAGAGAGAGAGAGAGAGAGAGAGAGAGAGACACAGACACAGACAGAGTTTATGGTCGGTTGTAATGTTGCTAAAGCAGAATAATGACTTAGATCAACTGTAAATATATTAAAATATTTTAATTACCTCTTCTTGGTTCGTCAGTTGGCTTAGTTTCTATTCCACATTAATTTCCATGCGCCGGTATGAGAATGGCATAGCTATCCAAGCGTTGCTAGTGCTCTACTTTTATCATTAAAACCATCTTTCATGTTTAAATCATAAGTGTGTATTATATTGATTTAATCAATGTGGAGAAAAATAGAAACCAAGAAAAGAAAACAATCAACTTATCAATATGCAGAGGTGATTGTAAATAGCCACTAAAGGCATAGAACTACATTTTGTAGCGGACACACTCGGGGATGTGAGGTGTTCATTCACTAGGTCAATACACAGCTGCTTGTAGTAAATCTGAACTCCATTCAAAGGGCAAATATATGTATTTGTATGTGATATAAATAAAATATATGTACAGTATGTACGCTGTATCAATGATATACCATTCGTTGTATAAATTTTTCATTAAAAGGAAACTCAGCAAGCTTCGTTTCCTTTTAATGAAAAATTTATACATCTCGTGGTATATCATTGATACAGCGTACATACTATACATATATTCTATATATATATATATATGTATATATATATATATATATAAACACAGACATTTTGGCAAAATTTCATTAAACTATTTCTAATCACTGCAAAATTATAGACCAGTGAAGCAAATGTTAACAGATGAATGGCATAATATAATACATGCAACTTAAGACTGGCATATCTTTAGGAGAAGAAACATTGTTCTATGTTTCCTAAATCAAATAAAATGACATTTAAGAAAAAAGTACAAAACTGTACTCAGCTACAGATATATATATATATATATATATATATGATATGTAATGTGAATTTAAACCTGCTGACATCTATATGCATACTGTGCAATTTTCCAGTGCTTTCAATCAAAGAAAATTCATGGCATGAAAAGATTTCTTGAAAAGAATTAATTCATGGATATTCTAAATTTATCTGAATGCTAACTTTATTTGCTTATATATAAAGAACACCCTATCACAATGAGCATAGACTAAGATGTGTCATCACTAATACACAGCAGATCAGAGCAGCATGAACTAAGACCTGCCATGGTTAATATGAGGCAGATCAGAGCCACATCAACTAACATCTGCCATGGTTAATATGAAGCAGATCAGAGCCACATCAACTTAGATCTGCTACAGTTAATATGAGGCAGATCAGAGCCACATCAACTAAGATCTGCTATGGTTGACATGAGGCAGATCAGAGCAGTATCAACTAAGATCTGCCATTACTAATACATGGCAGATCAGAGAAACATCAACTAATGTTTTTCATTGAATACTACACTGCAGATCTGGGCAACATCAACTAAGGTCTGTCATTGAAAATACACAGCAGATCTGGGCAACATCAACTAAGGTCTGTCACTGAATAATACACAGCAAATCAGAGCATATCAACTAAGGTCTGTCATTGAATAATACAAAGCAGATCTGGGCAAAATCAACTAAAATCACATAATACATGGCAGATGAGATCTGATGCTGCTCACTTTAAATCTTAAGCAAAATGAACAGCGTGGACCCTCATCTGTTGGAGCATTAATGAAATAGCAGATTTTCCTATATATTGCTCATGGTAGGATGTATTTTACACACAAGCCAACTGGATAACTGAAACTTGTTTACTGAAGCAAAGTTTCCAGTCCCAGTGAAGGAAAATGAACCCTCATCCAAGCATTTGTGAAGAACGAGGGGCATTATTGGAGTAAAGCTGGAGGCTAAGCATGTATACATAGCATGTTACTCTGTCATTGGCAGAAACAGGTGCTCTTCAAAGAAAAGGAAACTTTTTTATCAGTCACATGATGTGTCACCTGAAGTATCCTATATAAACAAGCCACCCGCATGAGGTATCTCATAGTTTAAAGTGAAGTGTTTTGTTGTCTATATAAGACAGGGAGGGAAAACCCCATTGTAGTAAAACCTCAACTTGCAACAAAGAATGGGTGGGCAAACCCAGTGTCACATCTTTAAACTTCCTTGGCCGCATCGTCCCCAAAAAGCATGAATGTTATGGGGTATGCATATTACAAAGATTGGAATATTTCCTTTTCAAATGTGGTCGAATCATATACCTCCTTCTGAGGGAGACATGATATTGCACCTGACCCATTGGGGTAATATAGCATCTGAGATTAGGGTCTTTGCTTCTTCATTACTGGCAATCTGAGACTTTATTAATTCTGCTAATTGGACGATTGGCATAATGCCTGCAGCAACAAGATTTTGTATATCCCTAAAGGCTTTGTTATAAGAGTGAACTCGTTTGCCAAAGTCATTCCAAATTTCTTGATTGACAAGTAGGGGACCCAACTTATCACAGTTTTCTGGGATCTTGTACTTCTGTGCAATTTCATCTGTTGTACGTAAAGAAGTTCATGCAGTATTAATCAGCTCTGCTAAGGATTTAGGTATTGACTCTCCTTTTTGGGGAGTTTTCAGTTTGGTTAACTGCCACATATTATTAGCATTGCTAGTAGAAAGACAGTTGTAATCAGGTTGCAAAACATCAAACAATGCCCCATTTATTTTTCCACTCAAAAAAATTTGCTTGAGTGGTCTACTTGCATCACCCTCTGCTGGGGTAACATCAACATCGCTATGTGGCCCTTCATTTTCAACTTCTACATGTAATTCAGGTAAGCATTCACCAAAAAAAAGCATCAATTTCATTGTCATCTGCCATAACAGGCTGCATTTCATTTAGGCCCAATTTTTTCTTCAAAAGCTCAATATCTGTTTCAGACAGGTTATTTATGTCTATAAGACATGACATCCTCTACTGTCCAACATTTTTTGCTTGTTTGGTCACCATAACAGGCTTGCGTTTTGCCACTTTCTGAACTTTAGTCACAATGGACTTCAATTTTTTTGTCTTTATTTTTCTGTTTTTGTGGCTTCTTAACTCCTCTCTCTTTTGAGGAACTTGCCTCAACTTCACAAAAGGTGCAATATCTTCAGGCCCAAAACCCGAAAATTCCAAGTCAGCCTTGAGGTCAGTAACTGAGAGGACTTCATCCTCTTCAGTAGTCATTACAAATAAACAAAAAGAAACTATAACAAATAACTCGTATAGCCTGGACTACGTCCTAAGCTGGCTACAGTACCACCTCAATACCAAATACGCGCCTATTATTGAACTTACTGCTCCGCTACAATGCCAGAATAACTATGAGATACCTCGTGCAGGTGGTTTGTTTATATAGGATACTTCAGGTGACACATCATGTGACTGATAAATAAGTTTCCTTTTCTTTGAAGAGTGCTTGTTCCCGTCAATGACAGTGTAACACGCTATGTATACATGTGAGGCTGAAGGCTTTACGGAAAATAATGACCAACACTTTTTTCTCCCCCTCCCCCCAACAAAAGTAAGTTTTATTCATATCAAAATATCATTTAACATTTTTCTTGTTGACTTACAAGTCTGATTGCTTCTCTTTTAAAATATGTTATAATCTTTCCATTTTCCAAGATAAAAGCTGATTTTGCACTGGAAAATTTTCAAGCTATTTAGCATGGGTTCATCCAAATATAGGAGAAGGAAAATGAATTGCACTAGCAAGTTAGATCCTGGGCCAGCATGGCAGCCATGGCTATGCCAAAAATTCCATAAATCAAAAATATACACATGGATGCAAGACTTACATAATTTAAATCCCCCATCCCCAATCTTTCATGAAAACATATATATATATATATATATATATATATATATATATATATATATATATATATATATAGTTCCAATCCCCAAGCCACATGCACATCAAAAGGGTAGAACATTTTCAATGTTGACTTTTGGTCATGAATATAATTTTTCCCATGAAATCTGCCAATAAGAGACAAATTTTCTAGATGGACCCATACTTTTGCTAATGCTGCTTTTAGCGCCACTGCTATCGCTGCCAAACTAACCAGGGCTGCATCAGGCGCTTGATGTATATATGTATGCGACTACGCTTAATACATGTGTGACATTAATACCAATCACTCATTTTGGGCATGACATGAACTCTTAATAGCTATGCAAGAAACTAAATACATATACTTGAATACATTTATCTCTGCGCAGGCCGACATGAACTTGCGTCACAACCTATATAGGATGCTTGATTTACATTTTTTTGCACAAGTCATGCAGGGTCCTCTCTGACACATCATGTATATATTTTGCAATACATTAAAGTTTCTGCAATTTTGATTTAAAAATACATTCTTACACCATTTGGTAAATAAAGATGTTCTTTTTTGGAAAAAAGCTGCCACTAGCATGAAAAGATCTGCCACTGCTACGAAGGTAATACAGTTTCAAACCAAACATTTAAACCTGTCCAAAACATTGAAAAGAATATGCTTATTACCTAAAGCCTACAAAATCCTGTAAATAAAATACTTCTTTTGTTCCCAAATTTAGCTCACACCTGATCATATCTCTTACAGTTAAATATTCAAATATCTGAAGTCAAAGATAACGATAAGGTCTTTATGTCAAGCTCATACTAAAGAAATATTTCAACAAAAAGCTTAAAATTACCATTAAATGACACTGCCATGGCCTGTGCTGCCATCTCAAAAATAATATCTCTTTTTTCACTCTTATTGAATACTGACGTAAAACATCAAACCTTTACTGGCAGACAATGAACAAAAAAAAAAATGTAGATTCAAGTCATTAAGCCACATACTGATGCATACTGCATTTAATCTTGTATTGATTAAGGTTGTAACCAGTATTTATCCATATAGTGCAATTTTAAACCTACCATATAAACTCTCTTGTAAGTTGTGTCCAACTGCAAACAACATGGACCCTGATATGCTATTGCATAATGCACCAACAGATCTGGGTCTATGTTGTTTTGTTCCTCTGATTACTCCTAACAATCTGCAAGGACCCAGATCTTCCAGCATATTATGTGAAGCAGATCTGGATCATTGTAGTTTGCAGCTGGACTTGACTTACAGGTGACTATATTAAGTATCATAACAAATTATCCATCTGTGAAGAAAATTTTCTTTGTGAAAGCATCAAGACTTATTATTCATCAAAAGCAAACTTTTGCAGTAAATTATGTTTCTCCAAGAATACTTACCTGATCACACCAATATTAAGGATATAAGCCTACTACTGCACCCCTCCCCCACTTCCAAATCCAGGCAAACTATAAACATGAAGAAAAAAATCTGTCCATCTCATATAGACAAAGGGAAATAACTCTTGCCCATTATCTCCCCTTGCTGCCGCCAGTGTCACTAGTGTTTAAGTTGAGCAAAATACCTACAAGGATGCTCACATAGGAGGGTGGCTGAGAGGGTTCTTAAATAATGTGATCAGGAAACATAATTTACTGCAATTAATTTGGCTTTCTCCTTCAAACATGTCCCCTGATCACATTAATGTTAGAAGAATAGGTACCAGGATGAAGGAATGCTGCACATCCATACTATGCTTTAGGTATCCTTGCAGTGGATAAAAAGACTGGATTCTGTTTGCAAATGACTTGAAAGCAATACAGCCTACAGTCATGTGATCAGTGATCCCTTTATCCCTTTAAGAAGATGACAAATGAATGCTTCTTAGTCATAATATTTCACTGGCAAATGCAACAAAGCAAAGAGGCTGTGACGGCTTTAACTGGGTCTCGAGGTCATCAGGGCCAACACCACAGGATCGACCTGATTTAGAGTTTGTCTCTGTCAAGCTAAATCCCGGAGATAAAAACTCAAGAAGGTTAACTTTTCACGCCAGTCAACAGCTCCTATTATGTCTCAGACTGAAATATTACATTTGAGCATGAGGCCCAGATCTCACTCTAATTTTACGACCTAAGATCATCATGATGCGACTCTAAACTTTTGAGACTTCAGATTATGCTGAGAGTAAAACCCACTTAAGCTATGAAGATAGGGCTTGAGATGTGATATTCTGCTTCCTCACTGGGAGAAAGAGGCAACTGCATGTGCCACGACTTGTCTCTGTGCATTTCAAGTAGTGCTTGAGAGTGCAGACAGGGTCTTTGCATGGCCATTGCTCACAAGTGTTAGCAAAGAGAAGGAACATATTTTGACTCTTATCATTACCCAGTGATGGCAGCCTATTTTTGCCCACAGAGCCTGACTACATGATAAGGACCACCGAACCATCCAATCTGATCTGAAGATAGTTTGGGTCAACTGAAAGGGTATGTAACTCACTGGCATGCAGAAGCTAAAGCTATCAAGAAACGTACTTTGCATTATAGTAACTTCAGTGAGGTTCAGCCTAAAGGCTCACATTTCTCTGAATTGAGCCATGTTATAATCCCAGACAGATTCTCTTTATCTTAACTAATATCTCTTCCACCATGATGCCTGAATGTGTCAGATATCATGGAGTGGTAGCTTTTGATGATGATTATCAAGCCAGAGAAAGTATTTGACCAGTTGAGAGACTAGGGCAATAAAAGAGACAATGTTTTTTAACTCTGCACCAGTCCCTGAAAACAACACAAATTTCCCTCATAAGCCTACAGAGTGGAGAGTCTTCTTGCTCGTGAGATTACTTCCACAATCATTGGTCTTAATTCTTTCTTTCATAAGGTTGTCCTGACAAGATACAGGGGTGAAGCTGAAGAACAGTCCAGGAAGAGGTGTAACATCTGCAACCACAGTTGTTTGAGAAGATTCAGCTTTGCATGAATCTTGCTGGGCAGATCTATCACTAGACTGAGTAGCTCACTGACCCAAGACTTGTCCCATCTCAGAGTGTCTCTCAGAATAATCTTCTATGTCTGACTCATCAACTTCTATATTATTTTTGGCACTAAGACTTGGGGTAGGAAGGCAAAGGCTACAATCCCTCTCAAATGACTGACAGCGCATCCAAGGCCCCAGCTTATCGGTCCAGAACTGAAGAGATGAAGGTGGGAAACTTGTGATTTCACCTTGTAACAAAATGATCAATCATTGAATGTCCCCAATGTATGCAATTAGGATAATGATTGATGGAGGGACTATTTCTGTATGAATGGCTTGACCCTTTCTGAGAGAATGTGAGCCATGATTTTGAGTCTTTCAGTAGCATGCCTGAATTATATGCTGATTTGGACTGGTATCAGCAATGTTGAAACTACCAAAACAGAACACAATGATTGGGTGATATAGTGCCCCAACTCAAAACATCACCACTACACCAGTGTCTGACATAATCAATACTGTTTTCCTGGCAAGTTGGTACTCCTACTAAATGGAATTGATGACAGCTTTCATTTCTAGAAGGCTGATGTGAAGAGGCAGTTTCCCTGGCTCCCATGAGCGAATGACCATGCTGAAACCTGGCAATAGGATCATGCTCCAATCATACGTACTGGCATCTGTACATACTATCACTTCCAACTGGGGTTTCTCCAGAGGAATTACTGATGTAAGCCAACCATGGTTGTGCTACTGACAAAGGAATGATCACACTTCATCCATGATCCTGACCTTTTTATTGAATGGACTTGAAAATGGGCACTACTGAGCCAGCAAGGTCATCTGTAAACATGGATAAAAAAGATGGCAACAGCAGGATCAGTTCAGCAGCCACACTGAATAATCAGAGGTGTTGCAGAACTCTCTCTCACTGAACTCCAAGTCCTGCTGGTAACAGACTCAATGAGATTGCCAATTTATACTACATGAGCGTTAATGAGTCATACCAGATTGAGAAAATGGTGATCAACTCCATACCAATCATCTATTAGATTGAGACTGATGGCATGCTCTTCCTTCCAGTGAAGAGTTGTACTGATCTCGCCATCTCCATCTTGAACTTCAGCTTAAGAATGTATTGATTCAGGTGACTCAAACTGATGATTAGGCTTAACTTACCATTGGCCATTTGTATAAGGAAAAACCATTCATAAAACCCAGGAGACTGGGTTTTGCACAATTTCCACTGGGGCCCCGAGTGGCCGAGTGGTCTAAAGCGCTGACCGTTACGGATCACTGCCATCTCACCTCTGTCTGCGTGAGTTTGAGTCCAGGCTCAGCTAACGTGGGTACGTGAGAAAGCCCGCCAGTAGCTTCTCTTGGGTCGGTGGTTCTTCCCGGGATTTTCCAGGGTTCTTCCTCCACCATTAATACTGGCCGCCATGTATAGCCTATCTTGTGCTGAAAAATGGCGTTAAACCCTACAACAACAACAACAACAACAACAATTTCCACTGCCATTTGGTTGATAATTGACCATATCTCATCTTGTAGAATATATCATCCTTCTCCCAAACTGACAGTACATCTGTTAGAAGGGGAGAGGAGGAGGAGAGGTTGGATAAATTAAATCCAAAGCCCCTCCAATAAATGACTTGGATCACCAATTTGTTTTGAGGAAATAGGTTAATCCAATAAGGAGTCTGGCACCAGCTGATAGGCTGTCTATGGGTAATGGGTTGGTAGGTCAGCATTGAGAGGTGGCTTGTAGGAGTAGAAATTTGGTTTCTTGACCACCACCTACACCCCCTGGTATGGATGCCTCCTAAACTAGTTGGAATGTTGACTCCTGGTATTAGGTTGAGATGTGAACTGAACCTGTGATGCAAAATATCCCTTTTCATTTGCTTACATATTGTCCCTCCGCTGTGACGGGGGCTGACTGGTCTTAAAAAAGACTGTGCAGGGTGGGCAGCAAGTTGGTCGGGCAGTTTCTGAGCTCCAAACTTCTTCAATTTTGTGAACAAAGGGTAATGCTTGTTAATAACATGAGCAATCTGGGCCATTGCCTCTCATGCTCTTTGCATGATTTTTCGGCCCGTTGGAAAGTTGCCAGTAAGGCTAGGTCTAACACTGAAGACATGGTGACAAGATTTTGAACTAGGGCTGATGTGACATTAAACACACTCTTGTCCACTTTGTTAAAAAGCAGGGCATTCATTTCGACTGCTGCTGAATTCTTATTCAGTGCCAGGAGTTAAGCATTAAAGGAATCAGAGTATTTTTTATACTAGTTCAATGAAACATCATTGGTACTTGGCTTTCATAAAAGAAAACCTTTTTGCATTCTACAGATCTCAAACTCTTCCAGACAGACAGTCACTTATCTTTCTCATCTTCACTGACTGGGGAAGCAGCCAGAAGGACAGAGACTGTTCCTCATTGTCAATATCTACCAAAGCCTTGAACTTCTAATCCTGCATGGCAGTAGGGGTGAAGGATATTCTTAAGCTGACAACACCCTTGAACAGCAGCCTTAAAGATGAACTCCATGGCTGGAGCTGAGTAAGGCTGTTGTACACGAGTATCTTCACACTCACAATATGTATTGTCCTGTCCTGGTTCTGCCTCCATATCTGGGTAAACCATCTCTCGTGGCTTAGATGATTCAAGGCCATTATCTCTGTAAAAGTCACAGTAACTTCCCCACAGGAAAGCCATTAATATATGGTAAGCAAGCTCCACCAGACAAATCTGTTGTATTGGAAAAGGGGGCTGGTTCACTGGAAGCATGGTTGACATGGCTACCAGCCATGCAGAAGTCACTCTGGTCACAGCTGGTATGTCATGTAGGTATGTGTTGCTTCAGGTTGTCAAAGCAGACAGATCTATCACTATGATTCACATAGTTGTACAAAGATTAAACCATTGGCATCGTTAGACAGATAGATCTATCACTATGATTCACATAGTTGTACAAAGATTAAACCATTGGCATGGCTAGACAGACAGATCTATCACTATGATTCACATAGTTGTACAAAGATTAAACCATTGGCATGGCTAGACAGACAGATCTATCACTATGATTCACATAGTTGTACAAAGATTAAACCATTGGCATGGCTAGACAGACAGATCTATCAGTAAGATCCCAAGGCTGTGACAGCTCTGGATGGCGATACCATAGTACAGAATAGATCCAATGGATCTGAGAAAAATAACGTGTCTAGACTCACAGACCTGAAGGCCATGCAGAAAGATTTACACCCCAATGTGTCAGAATTACCTGCAGAAGAGAGGGATATAAGGCCAAACTCTGCCCAAAATTTATTAATTACATTGTCGTCTCCTGAACCAGTCAACTCATCTGTAATTCAAAGGCCAGTATAGAAAGTAGTGACTGCAAAACCTCATCATTGTGCTTTTTCGAGAAGTGATAGTAGCTGATGGTTTTACACACCACACTTTTTGGTGGGGGATCAGCAACATCCCCCACAAGGCTCACAAGAGGAATACTTAATATGAATACTTAGTATGACTATTTTGTCCATGCGAGAATTTCCACCCTATTCTTTGCCTTTGACCGATTCTGTAAGACAGCAACTTAATCATCATCAGACCATATGGCACACATACTACAAAGGACAAAGTACATTTTGTATATGCCAGGAATGTCTTCCCTGGCCTTTAACTTCTTACATTTATTGTACTTCATCAACATGTTTTACTGAAACACTACAGTAATTTTAAAAAATGCATAAATTAACAATACAGCAAGTTAACAAGTCACTAAAACAACACCCATCAGTGAGTGAGTAAACAATAAAATGTAAATCATAACATGCATCAATGATAGCATGTTGTACCAGTGGTTCAAATAGATGTAAATCATAACATGCATCAATGGTAACATGTTGTACCAAGCGGTTCAAATAAACAAAGTCCAAGAATGTGACAATTCATGAAAATATTGGAAAAAATTCAAAATTAATGTATACCACTTGTTCAGGAATGATTAATACACAATATAAATCCAAATTTCTGGATCGCTGGTTAAAATCACATCAGTATTGGTATGGATTTATGGGAAGTTTCTCATACAACGTTGACTGTACAACAGTGAAGCTTAAAAACTAATAACACCGAGTGGCAGCAGGGGAGGCAGTGGGCAAGAGTTATTGCCCTTTCTCTATATGATAGAGACAAATAAATATTAATCACTGGATTTGGGAGATAACAGGCTTATATCACTAACATTAATGTAATCATGGAATGTATTTGAAGGATCAATACATGAATCCATAACTCTGAAAAATGGACAAAACCCTCTCATTATTGAAATCATAATTAATTATGCCCCTGTCCACCTTTTGTAAACCATTCATAAAGAAATAGACCATATGTTCTAATTTTGTTTTGCAAAGAAACTTTTAAATTATTTTATACATGTCAGAGAGGACCTGCAATGTTGAACAATTGCTGCTATCTTGCTACCTACATCTAGACAAAACAACAGATACAATGAACAAAACAAGTTAAACAAGACAACATATAATCCATAAAACCTACTGTTCTCTGAAATGAAGAAAAGAACAGCAAATAATCCATTAGTCTCATACTGAGAGGAAATGCAATAGTGGATATTTCCTTCAATGTATAAAATGACAGTTTCAGTATTAAATAAAATCTAATGTCAGTAAAATATTCTGAACCTCACAAAAAATAAATATATTCAAAACAGAACCTGAATATATTATATTTTGGTGCAAATGAACCTAAACTCTATTCATCAAAATATTTACCAACATATCAGGGAAAATAATTTTTTAAAGAAAATAAACAAGTTGAATTTTATTTTTTAAACATGAGAGTCCCTCCTTTGCTCTACAAAATATATTTTCTGGACTTCAAGATAAGGCCATTTCTTCCTTTTAACTCTTGAATGCTGAAACCACCTCTGATATTCTTCAGCGATAACAAGCTTTTCATATTAGCTGCTGTGGTTGATATGCTGGCTGTCAGATAGGCATTATTCCATTTAGGACAAAGAAGTCATCATTATATGTTTCCTTGTGAAAACTCATGTTGATATAACAATCCATTTGGGAGAAGCAGAGACAAAAATATTTTCAACATCACCACCATCATGGCCATATTGAGGGTAAATATTGCATCATTTTCAAAAAGGACCAACCAAGCACCATAAGCATTCTTCCAATGAAAGCCCTAATGACCTTCCAATTAAGACTAGCAATGACAAGAACTTCAAGATGGCCACCATGGTCGCCATATTGAATGTCAGATAAGCACCATTTGAATTCAGGACCAACAAATCAATTATAAGAAGTCTTTTGGTGAAAACTCCATTTTTATATGACTTTCTGTTTTGGAGAAGTAACAAGATGAAAATTTTTCAAAATGACAGCCATATTGGACATCAGATCTACACCACTTCCACAAAGGACTAACCAGACAGAAGTCTTCTGATGAAAGCACAATATCAATACAATCAGCCATCTAGGAGAATATGATTTTTCCGATGGCTATTGTAGTGGCCACATTGGAGGTCAGATTATCACCATTTTCATTCAGGAACAACTAGCCATCGTAAGAAACCTTCTGGTAAAGTCTCATGTCTATATGACTTTCCTTTCAGAAGGAGTAGCAATAACAATATTTTCAAGATGGCTGTCATGGCAGCTATCTTGGACATCACACCAGCACCATCTTAAGTTAGAACCAAAGACATAATACAATGTCTTTCAGTGAAAACCCCATTTTAACACGACCATCCATTCAGGTGGTGTAGCCATAAAAGATTTTCATGATGGCTTTTGTAACAGCCATACTGAATGTTCAAGCAACACCATTTTCACACTGGACCAACCAGACCAACAGAAGAATGTATGTGTAAAGTATCAGGTCAACCCTCAAAATAGTTTAGGAGGAGTAGCAATAAGCTGATGGATGGATGGACATTAAATAACAGACGAAAATCCATCCCATAAGCTCTTCTGGTCTATGGCCAGAAGAGCTAGAAAGAAATGTTCTGTAATCCATACTAATGACACAATATTTTATCATCCAGATCTGGGCAGGATTCCAACGTGCATCCTTCTGGTCATGAATCTGGCATGCTAACCAATGAGTCACTATGGCTTCGGATACAACTTAAAGTAGCTTCAAAGTTTTAACGTGATGCAATACCTGGTTTAAGAGTTCCCCAGTCTATATCTTCTTCATCCTCAGCTCTCCTCTTGGCATCTCTGAAGGAAATATAATTTTCATAATAAATAAACCTTTTTCTCTTTTACTCCTGGGTCTGTTCATGCTGTCGAAAACTGCATAAGTCCCAACATGACTAAACAAGAAGCACACTCAAGTTAACCGAATCACTATAAACTTACACAAAAACAACCAATAACATAATATGGTTCAATGTAAACCTTACTGTATTGTTAAAACCTATTATTGCAATAATACACTGTAGGTTCCATTGGGTCTAACTGATCATATATCTGACACCTAAAGCCAAATAAAATGTTCTACTTCTAGTAATGGCAACCATATTCGACAGGAGATCAGCATTATTTTGGCAAACTTAAAAGATGTTTATGTGATATCTGGTTAACTTCTGCTGACTGGTTTTCAACAGTCTTCAAGGATTTTCTATTATAGTAATGGCTGCCAAATTTAATAGTAATCTGCAACATTTTTGCAAAATGAAAGGGTCTTCATGCCAGGATGCTTTCTGCCAAATTTTGGCAATTTTGGCTCTAAATTTGATTTGGGAACTCGTTTAAAAGTTTTTACATTTTGTCAACAGCAGCCATATTTGATGGCAGATTATCATCAGTCTTAAAAATGTAACGACCTTCATGCCACTATGCATACTGTTAAATCTGGCCAATACCTGTTCAGTGACTTTTGAGAAATCATCGAAAGATTTTTTATTCTTAGGAATAGTGGCCATATTTGAAGAGGTGTGGCATCATTTCAACAAAGTGAAATGACTTCCTGCCATTATGCTTTCTGTCTAATTTGGCTAAAGAAGCTAATTTAAAACCTTCATTCAAGGATGCTTTCCATCAATTTAGTCAAAATATGTTCAGCAGTTTTTAAGAAGTTATCATTTCATTCCACTAGACTTTCTGCTAAATAGGGTCAAATTCTGTTTCAGCAACTTTTGAGAAGTCGAAAAATACATTTTCTATTTTCAGCAACAGCAGCAATATCTGATGAAGTTTCAGCATCAACTGTACAAATTGAAATGACTTCTAAACATCATGCTGTCAAATTTGGTTAAGTCAATTATAAACAGTGACCATATTTTATGACAGATTGGCATCAAATGTATCAGTCTGAAAGGCCTTTAATGTATCAGTTTGAAAGGCCTTTAAACGACAATGCTTTCTGTAAAATCTGGTCAAATTCTGTTCAACAATTTTCGAGAAATCAATAGGTTTTTCTATATTTAGTAACTGGGTCATATTTCAATACAGACTGTCAACATGTGTATAAACTTGAAAGAGTTTATGCCAGGATGTTTTCTGTCAAACTTGGTAAGAAGTAAGTTCAAGGTTTTTCCATTAGTGTAACATTGGTTAACATTTGAGTCCAAATTGGTATCATCTGTAAAATTTGAACTGCCTACATGCCAGGATGCTCTCTCCAAAGTAAAGTTAAAAATGGTCCTGCAGTTTTTGAGAAGATGGCATGTGTTGACTGACAACACATGAAACATGCAAGACCACGATACAAGGTCATCTGGCCTTATGGCCATGTGACCTATGTACAAAAAAAGCCCATTGAAACAGGTAGTGTCAAGTAAAATAATTTAAATATTATTCAAAGTCAATTATGGATAATTAAAAAAAAAAGATCCTAAAGAATACTTTCTGTATATTTGTTGAACAATTTAAACTTCATTATATGATACACAAGACAAGAATCCCTAGAAAGGACTGATGTTCTACTGGCCAAAAAGAATTTCCAGGAATTCAAGATAAGACCATTTCTTCCTTTTAACTAGCTTTCATCAATGTCAAGCTTTTCAAATTCAATTTGCTGAGGTGAAAATACTTGATGTCATCCTTGCACCATTTTCATTTAAGACAAAACTGACATCATTTAAAGTCTTTTGGTGAAAACCTCATGTCATAATGATCATGAATTCAAGGGAAGTAGTGACAGCAAGATTTTCAATTGGATGTATCAATGGCACCAGTTTCATTTAGGACCAACTGGGCATCATAAGAAGTACTGGTAAAAACTCAATTGTGATCAAAACCATTCATCTGAGAGGAGCAGAGACAGCAATAATTTCAAGACAGCAACTTGGGTGGCCATATTGAGGGTTAGTTGTTTTCATTTAAAACCAAGCAGACACCATTAGAAATCTTCTGACGAAAAATCCATGTAAAAATGACTTTCCATTTAAAGAGAAACAAGATTTTCAAGCTGGCCACATATTGGACATCAGATCAGCACCATTCTAATTTAGGATTAACAAAATTAGAAGAAGTCTTTCAGTGAAAACCTTACAATGATGTGATCATTCACTCAGGATGAGTAGTGGTAACAAGATTTTCAAGGTGGGCATTGTAGTAGCCATATTAGACCACAGATCAGCACCATCGTCATTTATGACTAACACAACCTTGTAAGTCTTCTGGTGAAATACCATGTCAATATGACTTTCCATTCAGAAGGAGTAGTGATAACAAGATTTTCAAGGTGGCTGATGTAGTGGCCATACTGGACCTCAGATTGGCACCATTTTCATTTAGAATCAACCCAGAGATCGTAAGAAGTCTTTTGGTGAAAACCCCATGCCAATAAGACTTTTTATTCAGAAGGAATAGCAATAACAAGATTTTCAAGATGGCTGCTGTAGTGGTTACACTGAGTGTCGAATTGAGGCCATTTTCATCAGAAGTCATTTAGTGAAAACCTCATCTTGATATGACCATATACGTAGGAGTAGCAATTAAAAAAATTCATGCCGTCCACTGTTGGCACCATTTTCATTTAGGACCACCTGGACATCATAAGCTGTCTTTTAGCGTACCCACATCAATATGACTTTTCTTCAGGAGGAGCAGTGATAGCAAGATTTCAAGATGGCTCCTATGATGGCCATATTGGACTTCAGATCAGCACTACTTTTATTTAGGACCCAATGTGGTGGCCATATTCGATGTCCAAGCAACACCATTTTCATTTAGGATGAACTAGACCATAGGATGAATGTGTGTGTAAAGTTTCATGGCAATCCTCCAAGTCATTTAGGTGCAGTAGCAATAGACTTTGGCTAACAGATGACTGGATGAAGGTTGACAGACCAGACCATAAGCTCTTCTGGTATATGACCAGTAAAGCTAAAACCTACCAAAGTCAGTATTGTAAAGCCAATGATAGGCCAACAAAACAATTATAAACCAAGGTGTTGATACCTAATGAAAGTTAGCTGAAAGGCTTTGATTTTGTAGTTACTATGGTTGTTCAGTGTAAAGCATTTCAGTATACGCCCTCCTTTGCATACCACCGTACTCGCTTAACAGATGAGTCTAACTGCAAACTGCACAGACCCAGTTCTGCAGGTGCATAATGCACTGGCAGATCTGGGTCTGTGCTGTTTGTTGTGAGTAATCAGTAGAACAAACAAAAAAGACCATGTTCTGCATGCACATTATGCTACGACAGATCAGGATCTTTGCTGTTCACAGTATGACTCGATTTATAAGCGAATATACATGGTAATATTGGCATGAATCTGACCACTCATTATGCTGTAACTTCATTTACTTTGTCATTTGTAATGTGATTTCACATCAATAAAAGACCCTATTTTGTGGTCTTGTGTACAAAATACCATATATATGACCCATCCTTGATAATCACACATCCCCTTTATAAGGCAACCTTGCTTATAATATGGGACACTTTTCATAACTACCATTGTAAGGTGACTTTGCTAAAATTGTGGTACACTTTTTATGAATCCCATAACTTTTATGGCTTCCATTATAATATAACCTAACTTTTAATGTGGTACACTTTTTATGACTCCCATTATAAGGTGACCTTGATAATAACATGATACACTTTTATGACTCATTATAAGGTGACAATTATAGCATGGTGCACTTTTTATGACTCCCATTATAAGGTGACCTTGATAATAACATGGTACACTTTTATGACTCATTATAAGGTGACAATTATAGCATGGTGCACTTTTTATGACTCCCATTATAAGGTAACCTTGCTAATAACATGGTACACTTTTTATGACTCCCATTATAAGGTGACCTTGATTATATCATGGTACACTTTTTGTGACTCAAATTATAAGGTTACCTTGATAATAACAGTACCTTTTTATAACTCTGATTATAAGGGTAACCTTGATTATAACACTACTTTTTATGACTCGCGTTAGCCACATTGTAACAAAGGAGCACTCCATGTTGCTTGAATAACCTACCTGTGTTTCAGTAGAGATCTGAAATCCATAGTCTGATCTTTGGGATCTGAAATAATAAATGAGAAAACACTCAAATGAAAAGAAAACTTAACATTAGTGAAATATTATTATCCTTCTAAATTTTCTATTGACTGCATATATGCCAACCCTGCAATAGGTTTAAGCATAATTATTGCTATTATAAGTGGCAAAATATTATAATTTATGCATAAAAAGTGTAATCAATATATCACCTGCCAGGATTACAGCATGTATGAAAAAGAAACATTTATTTTTGCTGCTAACCTGGTTCTGCAGCTGGTCAAAATTCTTGTCACAAAGACCAAAATGGATTAGAACCAGAATACAAACATAAAATATACTGAAAATTATTTATGTTCAGACATACTTTAACTAGTCTACATGTGTAACTTTCGTTGAATGATCGTGAAATGGAATTCTGTGCTCAAAGTGATGTATTACATTACTCTCATATTCTTCTTTCAAAGTTTGTAAAGTGGTGTTGATTTGTCACTTTTTCTGATCTGACAAGTTTTGAAGTTTAAAAACATCCATCTGCTGTAACATTTTCTATCATATAACATCCACAACTCACACCATAAAGCATTTAGCTTAACATCTGGCACCTTTTTCTTTAAAAGTACAGACTGGTCTGCTAACTCACAAGCGTATCATAATGAATCTGTGAAGTAAAGTTCATATTTAAAGAAACCTGTCTGTTTTCTTGGAAATGGGTCATATACAGTTCCTATAAATAGCAAATAAGGAAAGTAATCCTACGCTATTCTTGCACAGCAATCATCTTTTTAAGAATATTCTCAAATTTATATAAGTGGAAATAAAGAGATGATAATAATAATGAGAAAAAACTTTTTCTTACCTTCTTTTTTTAACAATTTTTAATGAACTAAAAAAGATTAATCCATATACAGCAAGCATAAATGTAATTTAGTGAAAAACATAATGATTATGCCAAAAGCATAATGGTCTGCATGAATGTCACTGTGTAACCTGTCTATAAGGAACATTCAATGGACCATAAGAAATGTGTTCTTTATGGACAGGTGTCCTTCACATATAAATTACACATGATTATGCTTATAAAAAGGGACCTATGAATGTTGTTCTTTACAAGCAAGTGCTCTTTAAATGGAGGTTCCTATTAGATCAGGTGTGCCTGTACTATGCAAGATAAGACACACTAATGTCATGAAAGTTTATATCTGAAATTAACTTTGATCCAACAACAACACATGAGTAAATGAGCAAGAAAACACTAAAATTCTATAAAGTTGCGATACAAAGGTGGTTCTGACAATGAAAGCTCTTTATTCAAGAAATCCTCAATATTTATTTTTGCAGGATGTCTTTGTCTGAAGCCTGCTACATAATAGCAAACAAAACTGACTTTGTAATTTAACAAGCAATGAAGTTGCCAGAAGATTAGAAAGCCTGCCTGCACTTATTTATGATATAAGAGGCCTTCACTTATTTATGATATAAGAGGCCTCAATTTGACTTATGTTAACTGATGATGAAGATTAAGCCGGTTGGTAGATGTAAGTTATGCAGGCCTTTTTCTGTATGGCTGTGAAGAACTCTTCAGGCTGCATGCACACACATCATATTTGATGATTATACAAGCAACAGTGACTGAAAAACTGACTTAAACATAGAAAGGTATGCACAGTCATTGACTCATTTGCACCAAGAGAACTGTAGTGTCAGCACCCATGATGGAAGAAGATAAAAACAATCTTTATGCTGTAACCAATAATATGACTTGGAATAAATGATCATTTACTTGATATAACTTGCTTGAAAAGTTAAGTACATGTATTAAAATACAATGTAAGTATTATGCAGGCAATGAAGATGGCACCAAATACTTTATTCCATGACACAGTTACACAAATGAGGTGTAAAACTATTCACATACAATGAAGAAAGAGCAGAGTTATTAAAATAAAATGATGGAGTATATTTCCTTCAGGTCTGAAAACTCGGAAAGATTACTCAAACAGGTGAAAGGACACAACAGGGATGGTATTTCCAAGAGTGTAAGAGTGTGCTGAGGATGAGTAACTGTCAACTGATGGGATTTGGCACCACTCCCTCTATCCCGGGGGGGGCATTCTCATTTCACTTATCTCAGCAAGCAGATAACTTTCAAGCACTCTTATTGCTAAAATCAGCTGAAAGATGTAGTGAACATCTTTCTAAGCATGGCATGACTGAAGAACTTAAAATACTGACCTATGACCTTGATTTTATTGCCAGGACTCTAAAAATAGAATGCAACAAGAACTCTAGTAATAATATGCAAGAGTTTCATCAATTTACTTCAAATGGTACCAAAGAAACCAAAACAAACAACAAAGGGCAATAATTAGGTCTAGTGTAGTTACCCTTGATAAAAACACTCCACGTTGCCTCATCAACACTGACACCAGCCTGTTCCAAGATAACTGTATACTTAGCCTCATCAGGCAAACGTGTCTTCTTCACTTGCAGAACAGCAACACCACTGGGTTCATAGGTGATGGTAGTACGAGAATCATTTCTCAGTTCTCGAGCTGCTCTGTAGAACTTTACAACTGGTGGTTCAACGCCTGCTGCTAGATCCAGCGGAACCTCAATTTTCATGGTATCTCCTGCATTGAGAAAAAGGATGAGATACTGTCAGTCAAAACCCAAAACAAAACTACTACTGAAAGTTGCATTCCACTACAGCTCAGGACTAACTGACATTCATTTTTTTTATGGGTGCCAATATTCATGGTTTTGATAAAAATAATATCTTCATCAACACTTACATTCATAAACTGTAGAAAAGGTTCAATTTTTTTTTTCTTCACATAAGCATCATTGTTTGTTGGGGCTTGATATTCATAAAAAATGTTAAAATTGCTATGATAGCATGAAGACTCAAAATGGTCATCTATATATGCATACAAACATGCATGATATTAACCTATCTTTAACTCAATTAACCCCTGGCACCACATTTATGTATCAAAAGGTAGTACCCTATCAACAAGCTCTGTAGTACAACTCCCCTATCTTACGTATGTCATACAACAACTGTAAAATTCTGTTTCATTTATACTGAAATTGCACAGTGGTTAATAAAGTGCTGTATAATTCATATCCATTATTTCACTTGTAACCTTTTGAAATGTCAGTGAAAATTTACTGAAATTTCAGGAAATAATTTACAGTAACTCTGAAATTTCACTATTTCTGTCAAATTTCACTGGTAATGAAATTTCAGTTAAAGTTTTTGTCATAATTTTAATGAAATCTCGCCAAAATTTCAGTGATATATGCATGAGATTTCACAAAACATTTCAGTGGAATCTCACTAGTATTTTGACCAAAAACACACAGTGAAATTTCATGAAATGTCGCTGAAATTTCAGTCATATTTTTTACTAGGGCCATGCATACCCTCAATAATGGACAAGTTTTGGGGCTTCTCTCTGATGGCATGAGTAGGTCCTTCAATCTTCTTGCCCTCAGGTTGAACCTGTTTCTTGACCCCAACCTTACGACCCTGTACCTGAAATAATTTTAGCAAAAAGTCTGATTAAACAAAGTCAATTTCAACTTTCATAATGTAAAATTATAAATGTGTTCATGGACCACAGATGCCAATGGACCATAGATGCCCAAAAACAAAGTCTGCAAAACAGACCTAAATGCAAACGTAACTGGATAGGCAAACAGAAGACTGGATGGACAGACAAGGGTAACACTATATGCTCCTACCATATTCAGGGGAAAAGCATAAATAAGGCATGACTGGCTGATTGATTTTTCACTGCAGATCAGTTTGTGAAAGACTTTTGTAAGTGCCAAGGCAATCAGATTGAAATACCTTGCCCAGAAACATGTCACAGCCATCAACCCTGGCTGGTCATGACAGGATTCAAACCTAGTACCCAATGACTGCAAGCAAGCAAGCTAACAACTGAGCAACAGTAACTCCCTTGAAAAAGGAAGAAAGGATACCCACTGTCAAGATTTAAACATATGACCTCTGTTACCAAAGTAAGGTACACATACAGATAGATTAAAAGGTCATGACCTGGATAGTACAGTAGTACAGTAAAACCTGTCTTGAAAGACCACTGCTATGAGAGACCACCTGTCTTGAGAGACCAGGTTCTTCATGTACAGATTTATTGATTATATAGTATTATGACCTGTTATGAGAGACCACCTGTCATGAGAGACCATTATGTTTTGGCAAAAGGGGTGGTCTTTCAAGACAGGTTCCACTGTAATAGCAAACTATTTTTGAACATCTGTGGTCAAATTATATAGTCTGCTATACATCAATGACTACATCACACCACTACAAAAATTGTCCAGCATTTGATGGCATAAGGTGTATATTTCACAGATATCACAGGAAGAGTTATAAGACTGTACCACTGAAAGATATCACAGGAAGAGTTATAAGACTGTACCACTGAAAGATATCACAGGAAGAGTTATAAGACTGTACCACTGAAAGATATCACAGGAAGAGTTATAAGACTGTACCACTGAAAGATATCACAGGAAGAGTTATAGGACTGTACAACTGAAAGATATCACAGGAAGTTACAGGACTGTACAACTGAAAGATATCACAGGAAGAGTTACAGGACTGTACAACTGAAAGATATCACAGGAAGAGTTATTAGACTGTACATCTGAATGATATCACAGGAAGAGTTATAGGACTGTACAACTGAAAGATATCACAGGAAGAGTTATTAGACTGTACATCTGAATGATATCACAGGAAGAGTTATAGGACTGTACAACTGAAAGATATCACAGGAAGAGTTATAGGACTACATCTGAAAGATATCACAGGAAGAGTTATAAGACTGTACCACTGAAAGATATCACAGGAAGAGTTATACAACTGTACCACTGAAAGATATCACAGGAAGAGTTATAAGACTGTACCACTGAAAGATATCACAGGAAGAGTTATAAGACTGTACCACTGAAAGATATCACAGGAAGAGTTATAAAACTGTACCACTGAAAGATATCACAGGAAGAGTTACAGGACTGTACAACTGAAAGATATCACAGGAAGAGTTATTAGACTGTACATCTGAATGATATCACAGGAAGAGTTATAGGACTGTACAACTGAAAGATATCACAGGAAGAGTTATAGGACTGTACAACTGAAAGATATCACAGGAAGAGTTATAGGACTACATCTGAAAGATATCACAGGTAGACTTACAAGACTGTACATCTGAAAGATATCACAGGAAGAGTGATAAGGTTGCACATCTTAAAGATAACAGAGAAAGAATGATAACATTGTGCATCTTAAAGATGTCACAGGAAGACTGATATGACCATCTGAAATATATCAAGAGTGATAAGACTGTACATCATGATGATATCACAGGAAGAGTTACAAGACTACATCATAAAGACATAGGAGAAGTCATAAAACTTTACATCATAAAACAAAGGAAGAGTGATAAGACTCTACATCATGAAGATATCACAGGAAGATTGAAAAATTGTATATCTTAACAATATCACTGTAAGAGTGAAAAGATTGTACATCTTAAAGATATCACAGAAAGAGTGACAAGACTGTACATCTTAAACATGTTACAGGAAGAGTGATAACACCATCTGAAATATATCAGAGGAAGAGTGATAAAGACTGTACATCATAGTGATATCACAAGAAAAGAAGACTGTACATTATAAAGACACTGGAAAAGTTATAAGACTGTACATCATAAAAACATGGGAAGAGTGGTAACACTGTGCATCATAAAGATATCACAGGAAATGTAATAAGATTGTACATCTGAAAAATATCACAGGAAGAGTGATAAGATTGTGCATCTTAAAGATATCATATGAAATATGATAAGACTGTACATCTTAAAGATATCACAGGAAGAGTTATAAGACTACATCTTAAATATGTTACAGATTTATAGACAATCTGAAAGATAGCACAAGAAAAGTGATAAGATTGTATATCTTAAAGATATCACAGGAAGAGTGATAAGACTGTACATGTTAAATATGTAAATATGTTACAGGAAGAGTGTTAAGACTACATCTTAAATATGTTACAGAAAGAGTGATAAGACTGAAAGATAGCACAAGAAAAGTGATAAGACTGTACATCTTAAAGATAGCACAGGAAGAGTGATAAGACTGTACATCTTAAAGATATCACAGGAAGAGTGACAAGACTACATCTTAAAGATATCACAGGAAGAGTGACAAGACCATCTGAAAGATATAACCAAGTTTCCTAGAAATTGGTTATAAAGGAATTGTCCAGAAATGAAATGCTGGGTATAAAAAGCAAGAAGTAAAAAATTATAAATACCACAGAACACAAGGTTTTGCCTAAATCACATTATAAGGACACAAGCAAGACAGTGGAATTCTTGCTTATCACATGCTTGGTACACTTTACATCTAGTGAGTGCAGTTTAATATTTTTGATATCACTTTATGTGAATCTGATTGGTCCAAATAAGCCACTTATGCCTGTCAGCATATGGCCAATTTACCCCACTGGAGCTCATTACAGATAAAACTAAAAGTATCAGTCAATGGATAGAGTGGGGGAGATCTGTAACATAGACACCACCCTATGACAAGTGAGGTTTAATCCTAACTTAAATAAATTCATCTCTATTTAGAGAAGAATGTGGACATATGCTGGTGTCCCAACTGTCTGAAAGTTATCCAACATCATTTTTTATATGGTAAAAAGGCTCCAGGATAGTATTTCTTATCCTGTGATGCGATTCAGACTCTAAATAAATTTGCCTATATCTACTGTCCCAAATCAGATAATGAAAATATCAGGTCACAAACACATTACAGTACACCTGGAATTTCAGCATCCAGTAATCATGCCTTCACATGAATATCCAACAAATGGAATTCTTAATAGTGGAACTGACACACTTTAGGTGAATATTTTAAACACTCTCATCAAAATTGATGTATATAATGCTTGTTTGACCTAACGTGAATCAACTATGTGACATCACAGTGGCATTTCCATCAGATATCCAGTGTTAAAAAAATGATCCTGTGTCAAAATTTTCTATTGATTTGAAAGGACAGTTGCTCTTCGAAGTATAATTTGTGAACAAAATTCTGCTTTTAAATGTTACTTATAGAAATGCACGTTATTAATTTAACATTCATCTAGACTATTTTTTTCACGCACAACCGGGTGCAGTACATGAGCCAGAATGAACGAAATTCTTCTTCTTTCTCTCTAAAATATTTCCATTAAAATAAAAACTGTCTGATAAAAAGAATCTCAAATGGGTAATGATTTAATATTGAATTTATGAAACTTATTTCATAAACTGAACATTAAATCATTACCCATTTGAGATCCTCAATATATTAGGACACAAACGTTTGATCTCTTGTAATACTGTTTCAATGTTCAAGTTAAGTACAGCAACTAATGCAGATGACATATGATTTCTAAACCTGTAGCACAGGGCTTTAACATTATTGCTGAAAATAATGACATTTCATCTGCCCCTGCCACAGAAAGTGACACCTATATCTCATCACTCACAGGGAAAATAAAAATAAAATAAAGATATCCTACCTCTCCTTCAGCGCCTGTAAAAGAAATGCAAAAAACTGAATCAGTCAATATAATATCCGATAATGTCTTAGCATAATTATTTCCAATTTCCAATTAATGTTTCGGTTTTGCCTTAATTTTTTTAAAGTTTAAACTTAATTATGTTTTCTATGGAAAAAGTTGTGTCAACCTCAGAAATAAGGTGAAATTTTTCATTTAAAGATAAAAATATTTAGCTAACAAAGTATGTATGACAAATATTATGGTGGAATTAATTTAACGAATTAACTATTTATGTTAATCTATTGTTGCTCATCACTCAAATAATAGTAAATTAAACATTTCTACAACACCTTTTATTAAAAAATTGATGAGAAATAATAATTAACTAAATATTATCTTTTCATAAATATCTGTACACTAAGTCTTTTCATTAAAATACACATTCAAAAACAATCTGCAAAATAGGCTCCAGTTTTAAACTAGATTTTTCAGTCAGTTGACCAATGCTTATGGAATACCCACCACCACCACCCCCCAATTAAGATATGAAGTACAATTTATAAAAAAAGGGGAGATAATTCTAAAAGTACTAATCTGGCAAGCTCGATCTTATGTGAAATACATGTACAAACTCTTCTTACATAATAGAAGGATCTACAAACTAACTTAACATACACCTGAAACTTTATTTGGGGAGGGGGTATCAAAACTGAAATTCATATTTTACGAAAATTAACGTAATTCACTTTTATCTTGAATAAAAATGGATCTGGGTAGTATTTTTCCAAATTTCTTTTTAAACTTAGGTCCTTTGTAAGAAATATTTAACTTATCTTTGCCAGAAACTGCAATGCACACAAGCGCAGTCATAAAATTACCGACAAGAATTGCACAGTATGAATAGAAAATATTGTGTTGTACATTCAAACCTACCAATCTTCTTTATATTGAGGAAAAATAAAGAAGTTTTACAGTTTCCCTTTTTTCCTGCTATTGGGTAACATCTGATAACATATTGTAACTTAGCTATTTTCCCAGAGATATATAGAGGTGGTAACCATCACTAAATGATATAGAAGTTATCAAGTTAATTGGATTTAAACTTAGATGAACTCCAGCCTACAATGTCCAAATATAAAGAATGATTTCCAAAATTAACAGGCATAAAACTGAAAATCAACCCCATACTCTCCCAAAAATCTGTAAGCAAAACCTTACCTTACATGTCTCTTTGCCACTAACTTGGGTATAACAAAATGAGATTAACCCTAATTTGTAGCCAATAACGGTGCATAATTAGTATGACAACAAACGTAAAGTTTACTCTGCAAGAAACCAGACAACAAAATATTTACAAGAGGTATTAATCTTTAGTGCAAAAAATAGTTTAAAAAAAGGAAGAAATAAAGTAGTGCATAAAAATAGAAATTATAATTTTAAAAAAAAACATGAAAAAGATATAGAAAAGCAATCTATATTTTTTTTAATGAAATGCCTGTTGAGGTCTATTTTGTTTTGGAGACAAGAATATGGACTGATGTCTGGTTCAGAGGGAGAATGGAAGATGTTATTAGACCAAACGATCTGCATATCAAGCATACAGATCATAAAACTCATTCGTTTCGACTTGCACTTTTGCCTGAAGCTTGACTTGTCGTTATGACTCTCATTTCACTAAACAAATTGCAACTTTGCATTTTTTGGCAAACTCAAAACATTACTTGTCAAGAATCATAACAAAATTTTAATCTTAATGTATGTTCTTTTAGTGAAATAGGGACCATATTAAAGATTAATAGGTGAGAGATGGAGAGAGAGAGAATGATAATAAGTGTGATTCATTTTGGTTTGTTTTTGTTGGTTGCCATGGCACTTATAACAAATTATTGGCTATATCATCCAGAGAAGGAGCTTAGTGCATTTCCTAGAGGCAGCCAAACTATGCTGGCCTGGGCAGGTATTGAACTCACAACTCTTTGATTACAAGTCTGATTCTTTACTAACTGAACTACCATGGCTCCCCATATGAAGAATGACAAGTAAAAGATAGTTGCACATATATCATGAACAATACCTACCCATATCGGATGTCAAAACAAAAAATGTTTTGGAAAGATCAATGATTTGAAAAGAAAAAAAAATAGAAACATTCATGAATTAGCTCATCAGGACTGCTCTAATAGAGTGAAAAATAGATACTGACTTACCGTCTATATCATCGCTGATGATAATTGGAATAACATCCTCGTCCGCATCATAGCCCTCTTCATCATCATCTACTTCATCTTAGCCAAACAAAATCACACACAAAAATAATCAGGGTTTCCAAAGATGCGTAAGTTGGCTTAACAAAGCCAATTTTTCGATTAAGAAACCTATAGCTATAAATTATGTAAATATTTGATTTGCCTGCAAACATGACTTTTTTAAAATTCACTGTCTCAATTATTGAGCAACATATTTTGGTACTCAATCACCTGACATATGTATTCAAATTTTATATATTTATTCCCAATCTGGCCAATGAAATCTTATTTCCCAATCTGACCAATGAAATCTTTCTTCCCAATCCGGTTAATGAAATCTTATTTATCAATCTGACCAATGAAGTCTTTCTTCCCAATCTGACCAATGATATCTTTCCTCCCAATGTGGCCAATGAAATTTTTCTTCCCAATAAGACCAATGAAATCTTTCTTCCCAATCCAACCAATAAAATCTTTCTTTCCAATCTGAGCAACAAAATCAAACAAGATTTATGATTTTTTGAAATCTAAAAACCTCCGATTTTTTAGATTGTAAAAGAAATTTCTGAGCCTTTACCAAAAACTACAACTTCAAAAAATATTCAGTAAAACTCCAAGCACATTAGTGTTTTAGGTTTCTGAAGAACATGTGTCAGCAAATGAAAATATTTTAGATTCTTTGTACTGTTACAGTGTTATAAAATGGCCAAACCTCCTTTAAAATTCCAGTCTATTTCTAGAAATTTATTAAGAATCTCATCTACAAAAAATACCCTCTTTGGAAGCTTGTGAAATATCAAGAAAACACACTAATTTAAAAGTGTGTTTTCTTGACTAATGTTTGTGTCATTGGTTCAAAATCTTATTAGATTATAATAAATATTTGCTGTTGTGATCCAACAGAAAGTAAAATATAATATGTAAACATGTGAAACAGAAAGATCTTGAAAGTCCTGATATGTGTAGTTTAATGATTTTTTAACTAGTTTCTGAAAGTTTTAATTCAAGTCTGTTTCACAACTTTAATATCTGGGTGGCTTTTTTAACATAAATATCAATGTATCCATAAAGATTAAAAAATAAATAAATTTTGTCCTCAAAAATTTAAGTTCTGACACCAATGACACTAACTTCTAAAATAAAAACCAACTAAAAGAAAACCTGCACACATTACTGTCAGTGGCCTTAACTAGAAAATAACAAACATCTTTATCTCTCAAATATATCTAATTTCTCAACAACTTTTAATAAGCAAATTTAAACAGACCTTTCATACAATTTATATGGCTATATACCTCAGAAATTTCTAGTCTAATTTTTAAACAACAGTTTTTAATAATTACCGTAAACTATGTATATTCATCAATTTTACAAATTTACACGAAAGGTAAGTGCTTTCTTGATTACTAGGTTTAAACTTCATTACAAATTCTAGATAAAGGTTATGGAACACAAATTTATCAAAGTCTATCAAAATTTTTAATTGATATATATGTGATACTATACTGTTACTGATAGATGTTTTACTATTAGTATGTATCCTTAGTGATCTGATCCCTCTGAGACTGTTGTCTTTGCACATTCAATATTCCAAAAATGATGCTGCAAAAATGTATTCATGTAGTCATGAAATAACTTTTTGACATGAAACCAACAAGAAATTTCTAATTACAGGTACAAAATAGTACAAAGAATAACTCAAAAGATTAATTAGTATAATTAATTAGAGTCGTTAGTAAAACTTCACAGGATACCTGTGCTTCTGCAGCATCTGCAGACATTATCCAAGATCGTTGAATATATATATATATATATATATATATATATATATATATATATATATATATATATATCCTGTAAAGTTGGTCACACTCAGATTTGGTGTGAAATACAAATTCAGTCAAAGATATACCAACACTGTAACTTTGCTGGCAACAGGTAAAAAATACTTAAGTGTCTACATACAGGTAGTGAACAATTTTTAAATAAACTCTGGAAAGTAGGTCACATTAACACATTTTGGTCAGCAACAGATCTTTAGTACAAAAGGAACCCTACACTGAATGTTTGGTCTGAAAAAATATATTGAAAAGAGCAAATGCTCCACAGATGATGTCTGTGAAAAAACACCAATGCCTGTATAGACCATTGGACCCCAGGCTGGCATTATTCTGAGTTATTACTAGAGTTACCTTTTAATTTAAACTTTGACCAACAAAATTTGACAAGTTAAAAATTATGATGTTCTATCTGCAGTCTAAAGACTTGAAATTTTAATATTTTGCATTACCTTTAGTGAAATCATTGAAAACTTAAATTAAAACAAAAACAGGCATTTATGAAAGATTCTTGCAGAAATGAACTTGTGGCAGCAGTGCCATTCTGAGAGAAGCAAGAATATCACATGGGTAACAGACTGAAACAAGTTAAGGAACAGACAGAATCAAAGAGGATGTTACAGAAATCAACTTGTGGTAACAGCAGCATCTTGACAGAAGCAAAAGCATCACTTGTGGAACAGTTTGGAAATAACAGTTACGGTGCAACCAAAATCAAAGAGGAAGTTACAGAAATCAACTTGCAGCAAATGCTGCATCCTGAGGCAAGTACGAGCATCACCTAGGGAGCAGTTTGTAATAAGAATCATGGTGCATACAGAATCAAAGAGAAATTTAAAAAGATGATGAAAACAAAGCATTTTTAATAACTGGATGCTAACTGCCCAACTGTAAGGGTTGCATTTATAACATTAACCCATGTCTTAATTTAAACAAGTTTTCTTTCATCCAACAACAGTCTCATACAAGGATCAAATCATTAGGTAACTCAAGGTGTTGTTATGACAGTTACTACTTGGGTAAGTAATTTTCATTTACAAAATTCTGATTTGAGTAATTTTATATAATTCTCTAATATGAATGAATTACATTAATAGCTACAGGCATTCAAATACAAGAATTAATTTGATTTGATACAGTTTAGCATCTATACATACATATTAATGCGCACATTATTAGTCTCCACCAAAATCTACAATATATGTATTATGTTGCAATCAAGCTCTAATCTACAAGTTTAACATGTACACAGCCATTACAAAGTAAGTGTCCAATTAATCACACTGATAGGTTTATTATGTTTACCATTACCACGGGAAACATGGGTGCAGTACCTGCCGTTAGTGAAGTTGACAAAACAGTGTGTATCTAGTGTCCAATTTTGGTACAATTTAACAGTTAAGTACATGGGTTTAAGACTACAGAAGCGTGCTCAGTTACTTGCCTTGGTTAATATAGCTACATTATTCATTTCTACGGTAATCTATATAAATGTTTAGGTATAGTTTGGCTGTGGACACTAACAATGATTTAGTATTTTGTGCATTTTATACATCTACAGTGGGTTAACAAAGCATATTGACCTCGGAAAAGACCGACTTTAAGCAGTATAACTTAGCATCATTTGGTACTTCTCTATTCTGTCTATTGCCACATTGACAGCTGTGTTGTAAGCAAGAACAAAAATGGAGTCAGAGGTTTACAGGATTAAGAAGTGTGCAAAATTTTACATCTTTCTAAAGTGTACACTACAAGATGAAGATTTCCATATGTCACTACTAGTACTGCATGTGGATACAAAAATTACCAAATGATGTTTTTAATAACAATAATAATAATAATAATAACATTTGCAAATGTTATCCACATACACGAACGTATGTCATGGTTATTGTTTAATCCACCGACCTGTATAGTGCACAGTTATAGTAAACATGCAAAGGTGATCAAAAGGAATTTGGGAAAATGATAACAGAACATTTGGCAAAGTGACAATTTTACCCCTAAGAAGCAACTGCTTTTGCAGTCAAGTCTTTGTTTACTGAAGAAATTTTCATTCTATCTTGTACATATTTTGGAGCGAACTGAGTTGCCTCAAGTTCTATGTTTAGTTTAGCCTCAATATGGACCATGCCTCCCATAAACAGGCCAGGGTTGATCTGTCCTTGCAAGCTGCAAATAATTCAAGAATCCAGAGTTTGCAGCATATGGCAGTTTGCCAAGAACATAACCTGGAAGAATGGGTGACAATGATTGAACAATCTTCAATATAAATTATTCACTTGCTTATGACATGCACCCCGATAAATGAACCTACATCCAGATCTGCCAAAACAAGCTGGTAAATCTCGGTCAAGCTGTTTCTTCTACTTAGAATTAAAAGTGAACTGTGTAGATCTTTATCTACCATGTATGCTTGCATATAAGTCCAACTTCAAACAACACAGACCCTGATCTGCCATCACGTAATGCACCAGCAGATCAGGGTCTTTGTTGTTTTTTCAAATGATTACTTCTAAAAATCTGCACAGACCCAGATCTACCAGTACATTACAAAATGGCACATCTGGGTATATGTAATTATTCATTGGTAAATAACAATGCCTGGCTTTTTATTCAACTTAAAAAAAAAAAACTGGTAGAAGTTAATGCCCTGTTAGGCTGATACTGGATGCATTGACCAATTTTCACATTTCCTGAGAAGATGTATTAAATCCCTTTGCAAAAGGTCACAGGTCAGCAGGGAAAAATACCTTTAGAAATACTTTTGATGAATACATGCCCAAATAAGAAGAACTGTATGTTTTTTAAAAGTTTCTGTTTACTGCAAACTGGAATTAAAATTTGTGTACATTTTGTGTGAGAGGAATCCAGTTTTCCCCAATGACCTCTGACCTATTGCAAAGGAGCATAAGATAAGATGTTGATTTGGGCACCAGTCTGCAATATTAAGAGTATTAAGAGTACTGTCAAACACCAACCATCCAGCCTGGCTGACATGGATATTTCTTTCTCAACAAATAATGGTCAATAGGTAAAAAGTCAAATTAAGAACATATTGTACACACATAGTAGGATACTAGTCTGCAACATTAAGAGCACAATCAAACACTAACCATCCAGTCTGGCCGAAGTGTACATTTCTTTCTCAACAAATCATGGTCAACAGGTAAAAAGAAGTCAGATTAAGAACATATTGTACACACATGGTAAATAATCATCTCTCAGTCTAAACAAATGTTTGATAATCTGGTCTAGGTAAATTGAGCTGAGTCTTTCTAAAAATCAAATCTGATATGATCAAGACTTATCATCACAATTTTGATGATAATCAAATCTGGATCAGTGGTGCCCCCTTGGTTATCCTCAGTGCCCCGTACCTTACCCTGTAATCAGCATTAGCACGCATCCCCCCTCGGTAATCCCACCGCCCCCAAGGGGGCAGTACCGCCAACTTTGGGAACCACTAATTTAGGTTATACACTCTTAGGCAAGGGCATATGCTTTGATGCAACCATGGCTATCTTACGAATCCACTCCATTAGCACTGCAAGGGTACACAGAAGTACAACATCTTCAGTAAACTCAGCCCATGACTAGAATGATGGATTAACAGACTAACATTCTGATCTCTATTCCTTTGGATCACCTATTCAAGCTATTATGTCTAAAAAGTTGACACATACCTCCTTCTTCAAGGATTGTTGTTGGTGCTTTGTTGTAATGTTTCTGTTTTCTGAAACCTGTTTTCTTCCCTGTTAAAAGGGAATGGCTAATAAATTAGTCATTGAACTTTGGTTCTTCCTTCATTTCTGCTTCTGGTGTTGCTGTTGCTGGTACTAAACTGGAGAACGTAACACATGCTGGAGAGGGATGGTGGACTAATATATATAAACATGCATGTCACACGCAGCACAGGGTTCCCACAAAATATGGCACAATGTTTGCAATGATATTACCAAGATATGTTTGCAAATAAAATTATGTTTTCCATGAAAAGACATTATAACTATCTTAAATGCTACAAGAGGCCATAATCCTTAAATGAATTGTTGTTGTTTCTTTCCCTTATTTTTTTTCGCTGCATTGTGTGAACCCTGTTGCTTGCTTTGACTTACCTCTCTTTGATCCAGTCGTCCCACAGAAACTGACCAAGATTTTATGTACCATCTATAGTCGCTTTTAACTCTGTTCAAACTGCAAACAATACAGACCCAGACCTGCCATTGCATGAAGTGCTGGCAGATTAGGGTCTAAAATGTTTGTTCCATCAATCTGTGCTAGTTGCATATACCCAGATCCAGTGGTTCATTATATGATGGCAAATCTGGGTCTGTGCAGTTTACAGTTGGATCAGACTTGTCAATGAGTACATATGGTACAAAACAAGATTCTGAATCCTTTACCTCCATTCTGATTATCAAGTATACTTAAGTACAGGTGGATAACTACAGAAATTTGTTGCAAACATTTTTCTTGACAAGATGGGATGTTTTTTAACTACACCCACATCAGAACGGTTTCTTGATAAGAAACTTTTTATTGTGTCAGGCTTATTATAACACAGTGCTTTTGCTGTCATGGTTAACATTTACATGTTCCATACGAGAGTGTGTAAACCCCCCTTAACAAACACCATTACCTATTTCGTTTGGCTCGATTTGCCCCTCAGGTGTGATTATAGATGGTGCCCGGCCACGTTGAGCTGGTGCAGCTTTCCCCTCATCTTTTGGCTCCTCTTTGGATTTTTCCATCTCTGGAACGAGAGATTTCTCACTCGCCAGAGGTGATGATGGCCATTTTATCTCACTTTCAGATTGAGGGACTGGGGAGGGTGATTTGGATGCTATCTTAGAAGTGGATTCAGGGTATGACTTTGTTACATCATGTGGACTAGTAGTAGTGGAGGTGAATGTAACAGTGGTGGGTACAGTCTCGGGGTATTGTGGACGGGTGGTAGCAGGTGAAGAGTCAGGCTTAGGTTCATCTATTTTAACTTTGAAGACTGATTCTGTATTGGCATGCCAAGTAAAAAACAAAAGGCAAGCAATAAACTGCAATACCATGCATACTGGCTGTTGACTATGTCATTAACATAACACCAGCAGTGTATATGTGAATATCCTATGCTTTCAAATGTCCATGTCATATGGCTGTTTAATAAAGCATTCTGGAAATGCCTCTGGATATAAAGACTATTTTAAAGTATCTGATAGAAATAAGTATTCCAATTCATTTGCCATTTTCTATGCACACAACTCAAATTCCATAAAATTTTAAAATTTCCAAACCCACTCTGTGTATATTTATGTTTTTAATGAAATTAAGAGTTGTACCTTGCATTAATATCCTACAAGTTCTCATCTGCAATCAGTTCCAATCATTCTTCTAAAAATGCAGAGATTTTAACTCCTTTGGTCAATTCTTAGACAATTAATTAAGAGGAATTCCAAGTAAGTCTATACAAATAATCAACATCAGCTGTAGCGGGTCCCTCTTCATCATATACTTTCAGCATGAGAAGCATAAACTGAATTCAGACATACATAATAGGTACTGTATACACTCACTTATAAGTCCAGTCAAACTGCAAACAAAGATCCTGATCTGCCATAGCATAATGTGCCTGCAGATCAGAGTCTATCATATTGATACATACTGATGACTCCTAACAAACTGCACAGACCCCGATCTGGGTCCGTGAGATCTGGGTCTGTGCAGTTTGCAGTTGGAGTTGTCTTATAAGAAAATATATATGGTAATTAATAAAGGGAACTAACTGATGGCATGAACTTGATACCTATGGTGGTATTATCCCAAGGTTTTACTTAAATGCTGCAACTGATGTTTAAGAATTTGACTTTCCAAAACTTGCACCCACAACTTTAACATTGGTCATAATGATGAACCTGGTGCATTTGGTTGCCAGCAAACCCATTATGGTCAGACACTCTTCACCAAATTTCTGGATTTACCTTTGGCACTGTTAAATTTCCTTTTCGGAGCTGTCACTATTACATTTCTTTGACCACAAGTACATCTTAATCTTATCAGCTGATACCTGAGTTTGCATGCCAGAATTCACCACAGTAGCCAATTTATCGGAAATTGCAGGTCCTGTACGGTCCTGAAATTGCAGGTCCTATACAGTCATGGAGATCACAGAAGTATGCAACAAAATCCACTGAAAAGCCTTCAGCAAATTCATATGCTTTACATTCTGTAAGAGGCCTTCTAACCTGTCCCATAGTGTTGCTCAAGGGAGTGAGTCATCATCATTGCTGGGGGGGGTCCTTGTTATTATGAAAAATTTCCAACATTCAAAAACCTTTCCTTTGGGTGCATTTATTAGAGGATGTTATTGCTTTGAAGTGATGCCATTTATACTGGCTGCCATGTATAGCCTATCTTGTGCTGAAAAATGGTGTTAAACCCTACAACAACAACAACCCTGATGGTAAAATATCTGCAGTAGAACAATTCAGGCAGTACTTTGTTTTGTGTAAAGAGCCAAACATTTTAAACATTGAATAAGAAAAATGTACTCAACAGCCACCTTTTAAAAGTGAAATACCGGTAATATTTATTTTATTGATGAGAACTTGTAGGATGCTGGTAGATGTTTTGGTATTCTTTCATCTTTCAGTACACTGAAAACTTTAAAGTTAGAGGTTAAGCATCTGTTCTCAAAAAAGGGTATATTTCAACATATACAAAAAATGGGATTATTTGCAAAACATAGAAGGAAAAACATTAAACATATAAATAAGTCTCCTTTTGTATTATTTCATCACACTTGTTCAATACATTTTTAAGAGGAAGGGTAAAGTGATGGAATATTGTTTTATTTTCTTCTGTTTAGAAATCAAAAAAGATGTGCCAACATGAAAAAGTTTTGTATAATGAATGGATGAACACTGCACTGATGGACTGACATAAAACAGATCATGCCTTGAGTCATTTCTGAGTACAGTCAACAGACAGTATGTATTGCAAAAACTACCACAAACAATGAACTAATTTTAAAATGTCATCTTTGAGGAGAGATATTCCTACACACTGACAAGATATACCATATTTACACAGGCAGATTAGGGTCTTTACTACTGTTCCTTCTGCTTAGAATTTCTGAGAAATATTTAACAAGATCTCCAGGGAAATATGATCAAATGTAAATACAGTTTTTAATGAGTGCAAAGATAAACAGACATAAACTTGGTGTGTTTTTTAAATTTTTATTTACCGTACGTGGTTTTGTTTATATGAGTTTGAGCATGTGTGTGATGATACTGGACAATGCAAAGTCTACCAACTGTATGTGATTCGTAAGTGTATTAAATGCTTCAAGAAAACAGATGTGTTATCTTCATTTTAACACTTTAACCCCTGGCACCACATTTACACGGCAGGAGGTAGCAGCCTACTTCCGAGCTCTGTAGTGTCAAGGTCATGTATGATATACTAAAGTGGGTGGTATTATAGAAAGATAGACAGATGTAGCTTTACAATGATACCAAATAAGCTGGATGTTCTAGTTGCACTACAAAATACAGGGGGAAAAACGTAATTTTTTGGACCAGAGTTTTTTCCACCCAAAATTCGCCTGAGGTTGGAATCCGATTTTGTGTCTGGATTTTAGACTTTGTGGCCTCAAATCTAAGACAGACTGGTCTGAACTGCACACAGACAGGTGAACCTTTGCAAAAAGTAGGATAAGGTGGGCATTTGGAATAAAGAGTGGTCTCGATATAAAAATGATGGGTCCGTTAAGCAAAAAAAAACAAGAACTCCAACTTTTACCCTTCTGCTCATGCGGGGGCGAAATAGCCAATGAAAAATGATGTTTCTAACACAACTAGGCATTAGGTTAATTGAAAATCTCTTGGAGGTCGATGTATTAGGATGTATTCAGAAATAGCCCCCAAAATGTGTTTCCTACTTGCATTTCAGGCAAAAACGACAAAAACCTCCAGGGGTTAATGTGTTAATCCAATTTGAATTTCCAGTTATTTTCTATGGTCTTATATGAAAAGATAACTTATTCTCAACTGGACATTGTTGCTCTTTTGGGATCATGGACACTAATCCAGCCCACCCCCTTCAGATCTCAAAATACACTTTTTTAGTCCAAAAATCTCCTAACACTGTCTGGGAATATGACAACTATATACTTCCTTGTCTTGCTCATCACACCTTGTCTTGTTCATCACAATTTTTGACAATCATGGACGATTTTTGCCAGACTTAACCAAAGCTTCTAATGACTGTGTCAGTGTTCATTAAAGGGATTATTGAAGAGCTAGTGATTTAAGAGATGCACTGTAAAGAAGCAGACGACAATTTCTCAGCATAATCATGTATTGTGTATTTTATGGTTTAAACTGGTAAAAACTGGACCACTTAAGATTAGTAAAGAAGAATTTATGAAGATGAAGCTAAAGTTATTTTGGGCAAAGATCGAACATTTCCATAGGGAGAAGACCCACAAATTGGAAACCTGAGTGTTTTGGTCTGTACAGTGCACATTTGCCATTCAAAAATATTCCAACCCATGTTTTAGGACCTGTATTACCTGCAATGGTGTTGGAAATATGACCCAATGGAAGGAATACTTGACTCTGACCAGTATATAGGAATTCTTTAATGAAAACTTTTGGACAGATATTGCAAAAGAGTTTCACAAAAGGGGAATCGATTGTTCCAGAAGAATAATTGTCTGATCAAAATTCATAGGATGACAAAATATGGAGAAAAAAAAGCAATGAATCCTTACCCTGGCCATCACTGACAACAGACCTCAATATTAAATCACAAACTCTATGTCAAATCATATTTTCATGTTATTCTTGACATTAGGGATGCTTTCAATCAATCTGAACCAGGAGTGATGGACTCTTATACCTAAGTGAGTTAATGATGACAGCCAAGAGATCATTTACCAACGTTACATGTTTAAGTACTATTTTGTTTTAATATTTTAGTCAGGAGATTCTTTAGTAATAGCAATAGTGTTAGTTTACCTCCTACGACCTGAACATAAGTGGCTAGTCGCTTTTTACACATAGTACTGTATATCTATACTGTGTGCAGTTGGACAAGGGCTACTCACAAAACACGTGATATCATTTCAACTTCCTTTGTTTTGAGACAATATCACATATTTATTACATCAATTTTCATAAATTTCATAGCAAGAAAATTTTACCTTAACAGAGTAACTGTCTTGCATCGTTTATCCCACAAACTTTATTCAAGTTTGTCCCACTGTGTGTTGGTTAGTGAGGGAGGTGTAATCATCTACGCAACAATATCCAACCAATTTTATTCAAGTTTGTCCCACTGTGTGTTGGTTAGTGTTGAAGGAATAACATCTACTCAAAGATACACATGCAAGTACTTAATAAGAAAAGAAATAAAGAATAAAATGTGCACCTACATCTGAAATCAACTAAAGGTAAAAATAAAATATGTATGTATGTCTGAAATCAACTAAAGGTAAAAATAAAATATGTATGTATGTCTGAAATCAACTAAAGGTAAAAATAAAATATGCACCTACATCTGAAATCAACTATAGCTAAAAATAAAATATGCACCTACATCTGAAATCAACTAAAGGTAAAACTAAAATATTTGGTTGCAGATAACTCAAAGCAAAGTCTACTCATATGTGCCGCCTGTTCTGAGATATCACAAGGTAACACAGTGTAACCATGCGTTCTAAAGATGAAATTGTATTATTGCATAATTTTAAAAGTAAAAAAATACTCGAGAACTGCATGTCTTGCCATCACAAATCCCCACCAAACCCCCTCCACCCACCACCCACCTCACATCACTGGATCAAAGTTACAAATTAACTTTTTTCAGTACTAGTAGCATTTTGAAATTAACAAATTTTTTAACTAGCAACAGCTATTTTCAGTGTCAAGTAACATATTTCACATTTTAATATATAATATCACTAGAAAAAAAATTCTTGTTCATTTTAGATTTGAGCTGGTAATTTACTGGCTAGTTAACATTAATTGCAAGCCCTGCCTAGTACTCGCCCTCCAGGCAGACACTGACCAAGAGATGCAAAAATCAGTCACATATATGATTATCTTCCTGCTAAGATTGCATACCAGTACATTAAAATTTGGTCAGAAAATATCTTAAAATGTCAATGTCATTTAATTCTTGTACATCTAACCTTTGACCCTCTCAGAAATCACATGGGCAAGAGTCAAGGGTGAGACCCTTCCCACAGATGGTTATCACAGGGACAACATAACTATGAAGTTTCATGAAATCCCACCCAGGGGTTTCTATGGGGGTGTGGTAAAAGACAGGTGGATGGACGAATGGAAAGACAAGCAGATGGTGGATTCAGCAACGCTTTTCTAAAATGTGTCGAGATAAAAATGGCACTACTTTTGAGAAACTTATTTGAAGTTTACAATGTAGTGGAGTTCTTTTTTAATGATGTATATTTTTAGAATGCATGGCAGACTGTATTGCTATATAAAGGAAAAAGGTCATTAAAAGAACATGACATAAATGCAATTAAAGATTAAGAATGATATCAATTTAAATAAGTTTACAAACATAATGTTAAGAAAAATAAAATCTGCAAAGAAATAGTCATTAGAAAAAAAAACTTAAATGTGTTAATACTAAAACCAAAAATTATTATAAAATATAATTTTACAAAAACTATATGAATCAACTAAAAAGAGCTCACATGAAAAGGTGCTGTGATACCAATTTAAGGTACACTATACAGCTAAAATTTAAATGAAGGTAGACGATACAAATTTAAACAAGCAGCCAACCATGTCCCACATGTTAAGCGCAACCACGAACTTTGGGTAAATTAGTGTGATACACATTAAGATATATTCACATACCAGTAAAATGACTTTGTGGCCAAACATACCCAAGAGAAGTAACTACATAAAAAAAATCTTGAACAATGAGGTGTGGACACATAGACAAACACAAGAGTCAATGCCAAAATGATTGCAAGGTTTAGGTTCTGCCAAACTGGGTTTGATAAAAGTTGATTCATGTGCATAAAATTGTAAATGTTCCAACATCCTGGAATTATTACCTGGCAATGGACTGCATGTCAAGAGCACCTCAAAGCTTCAATGTTCAAGTATTTATTTACCTAGGAAAAACACACATTATAGACTGATGCATGAAATATAGGTCAAACTGACCTACTTTTGGCAATTTGGAAAGTACACCATGATTCATCCCTATACCTCAAAAACTTTTCATAACATAAAGCACAAACAAAAGCTTACAATCTTGATCTGTGTCTATGACCTTGAGAATAAGACCTCAAACATGCATTGAACACCAAGCTTCATCTATTTATGTCAAACAACTCTCAAGTTACAAAGCAGAAGGGCTAATGTGACTAAAACCTAAAATATTAACCTAACCTTTGACCTCATCCTTGAAAACAGGACCCCAATGTTGTATTCAGCATACCCTCTGGTGATGATATATAATTATACCAAACTTCATCTCAAATGGATCTAAACTTTTAAAGTGCAATGGAAAGTGTAAAATAAAAATTCAACATATAACACCATGACACTAAACTTCAAGATAAGACTACCAATGTGGTATGAGACATGTTAATTATGACACGTATCTATACTAAGTTGTCTCCTTAATCTCAAACGGCTCTAAAGTTAAAGAAAGGAAAATAAAGTGTGATGGGAAACAAAAAATCTTGACCTTGACCTTGAAGATAGGACCCCCAGTGATGTATGTGACACATGTTCTAGTGATGATTAAAAGTATACAGTAAAGATTCATCCTTAATCTGAAGCAGTTTTAAAGTTATAGAGCATAAACAAAAGTGAAATATAAAATATACAATAGTGAGCTATGACCTTGAGCTTTAAGATATCACCCCCAGTATGGTATACAACTCACCATGCAGTGATGATGTGGAAGTATACCAAGTTTCATCCTTCAGTTTCAGAAGACTTTAAATTTAAAGAGCAAAAATGAAAGTGGGATGGAAAATGTAAAATACTGAACTGTGACCTTGACCTTGAAGATAACACCACATATTCAGTGTACGACACACCTTGTAATGATGAAATGCAAGTTTCCTCACTTAATATCAAATGACTTTAAAATTATGGAATGGAATGGAAACTGATGGAAAATGTAAAATACTGAACCATGACATTGACCTTTAAGATAGTATCCCCAAAGTGGTACACTTCGTGACTTCTAGTGATCATGTATTAGTAAGCCAAGTTTAATCCCTTAATCTCAAATGGATTCAAATTATTGAACAGAAAGAAAGGTGTGAACAATGGATGAGTGCAAGGAAACATAAATACTACATCCCCCACTTTTCATAAAAAAAAGCTGTTGGCAAAAGCCATGCTTCAGTTTCACAGCTGCAACATTTCATTCCTCTATTCACATAAACCCTCTTCCAATTGACAAACTGTCTAAATCATTTATTTCCAAGGAAAAGTTTCAAATGTAAGTTCACTCCTCTAATTCATGCAACGAGCAGCCGATGACAAATCTATTGTATTACTTTCCAAACAGTCAAATGCAGCAACTGTGAATCAACTACTGCATTTCAAGGACCCACTGACCAATGTAATTGAACCACTGACCAATCTAACTGGCCAGGAACCTAGTGATTTGTGGTTTGCACTATAAAATATATACAATGTCCAATCTCAATAACTTCAACACCTCATGTTCAAGTCCTATGAAATTTTTACCAAATATTTAAAAGTTATTTCTCAGCTTCAGTGATCCTCTGGGCAGGCACAGGAGAAAATGCTGATTTTAATTCTAATTAGTGGATTCTAATTGGCTATTCTAATTAGTGGATGGAGTATTCTCTGGTTTTCTGAGAGGTCAACTGCATCATAACTATCTAGCTTTTTACTCCCTGAACAATTAAGATTGTCTTCAATAGTCCAACAGCACAAATACACACAAGCATATAAATACATGAAATCATCATCAGATATAGTGATTATAATGGAATGTAAACCACAGTGAGTTTCATCATGCATAAGTGCATACCCTTGGGTTTCTCCTCAGCAGCCTTTTTCTCTTCTTTAGTTTCTGGTTTTTCTTCTGGCTTTTTTACCTCCTGTTTTGGTACTGGCTTTTCTTCCACCTTTTTCTCCTCCGGTTTTATTTTTGGTTCTTCAGGCTTTTTCACCTCTGGTTTTGGTGCTGGTTTTTCCTCTGGTTTTTTCTCTTCTAACTTTGGTGATAGTTTCTTCTCCTCCACTTTTGGTGCAGGTTTTTCTTCAGGTTTCTTCTCTTCTGGTTTTGGTATTGGTTTCTTTTCCTCTGGTTTTGGTGCTGGTTTTTCTTCTGGCTTTTTCTCTTCTGGTTTTGGTGTTGGTTTCTTTTCCTCTGGTTTTGGTGCTGGTTTTTCTTCTGGCTTTTTCTCTTCTGGCTTTGGTGCTGGTTTCTTTTCCTCTGGTTTTGGTGCTGGTTTTTCTTCTGGCTTTTTCTCTTCTGGCTTTGGTGCTGGTTTCTTTTCCTCTGGTTTTGGTGCTGGTTTTTCTTCTGGCTTTTTCTCTTCTGGCTTAGGTGCTGGTTTCTTTTCCTCTGGTTTTTGTGCTGGCTTTTCTTCTGGCTTTTTCTCTTCTGGTTTTGGTGCTGGTTTTTTCTCCTCAGGCTTTGGGGATAGTTTTTCTTCAGGCTTTTTCTCCTCAGGTTTTGGTTTTGGTTTTTCCTCTGGCTTTGATTCTTGCTTCTTCTATAAATGCAAAATTAAGGCTTTTGTTTTAAAATAAAGATTTAAGATTAGGATTAACATTACATAGTTACCTGGAAGCTGTCTCACATATTGTTTATAACTTACATGTGGACATAAGTCACTATATCAAATAGATGTCAACTATTTTCTATTAACACACGTTCTTTAGTTATCTTGTATTTCTGGCATTTTACTCTTCTTTCATATAAAAGATTAGCATGTTCCTGTTTGTCTTTTCACACATCATTTAATTATCACTCATAACTCTTATATATGGTATGTCTAATACAGCCCTTTAATTTCAGCATTTTATACAGGAGTACCATGAATGGTTCATGATACAACCACCCCATGTTTAACAGTCCATCTATGAAGGCATTTGACACACTAACTAAATGCACAGAAATCATTATTTTCTTCTTCGATTTCCAATGACCATGACTGCAGACCTTTTGACCAGAGAATGTTTAGGTTTCTTTACTGCCCCAAATGCAAGCCATCCACAAATTTTGATTAAGAAACTTGCTTTGAACAAACGTTATTCTGCAAAAGCCAATTTTCTTTGGGCCACAATGACTTTGACCTTGGCCCAGAAGACATATATGTGGAAGGTGTGTATGTGTGTGTTTTGGATTTTTAACGTAGCTTTAACAATTTTTCAGCCATATCACTATGATGTCTGCAGTGTGGCAGTTTATAGTCATGTCTAGCACTGGGGCATCATGCCGCAGACATGTAACATGATGCCCCGCCCAGTCACATTATCCCAACACCAGGCTGACCAGTCCTAACACTAACTTCTTAATGCTGAGTGCCATGAGCTGCAGCTGCTAGTACCATTTTTATAAGTCTTCGATATGACTCAGCTTGGGTTTGAATCTGCAACCTCCTTTATCTGAGGCAAATGCTCTAACTACTAGACCATCAGAGCAATAGCATCACAAACAACACAGAGGAAATATAAAAAACTGTTGCAAATATTCTGCAGGTACTGCTTTGGATAATGGATTTATCTCTTGGACCCTGGAATCCTTCAAGTTTATGCTCTGATTGGTCAAGTTTTACACTTCATGGTTTTACGAACTGTCACCATAGCAACACATTTCTAACAATAAATATATAATTCTATAATAGATGAAGTTTAATTAAAACTATACTGTACCACTTTCTCCTCTGCTAATTTAGCCTCCTTTGGTTCAAGATTTGGGTTGTCTGTAAAAAGAAATAATGATCTCACATACTGCTTTCTCTAGGATAAAAATCATCAATATCATCTATAAAGATAATTAGAGAATTTGAAATGGCAAACATTTAATGTTAAAAATTAAAATCAAAGATATTATCACTAGTACATGTACTAATGTATTCTACTATTTACCTCCTACTGTAGGCTATTATCTAGGGCTGTAATGAAACTTAGAATGCTTCTTATATCTTGAGGTATGACTAGGAAAAGGAAGTTGAATGGCTTTGGACTCTGAAAGGATATTTGCTTGATACAAATCACAATGCATAACAAATGAAATGACACGACACGTATCACGACATGTACTGGTTTAGGGACTTGTTGTGGGCTAACACCATTTTTCAGCACATGATAGGCTATACATGGCAGCCAGTGTCACTGATGGAGGGAGAACCTGGGAAAACCCCTATAAAAACCAACAAAAGACAGGAACCTACTGGCAAGTTTTTTCACATAACAACATTGCAGAGCCCAAGACTTGAACCCATGTGAACAGAGGTGAGATGGCATTGATCAGTAAACACGAGCACTTTAGACCACATGGCAACCCGGGGCCCTGGCTTTTGGACTTGGCCATGATTCACATTCTGATATTGAACTTGTGATGCAATATGCATCATGATGCAGCAAACTTCACAGTCGGAATACATTACAAACATCTTGGTGGCTGACACTTCTGTGGAAATTTTCACTCTTATACTAGTACATGATCTTCTGAAAGCAGTATAAACTCCACATAGTGACATACTTGTACAACCCTGTTTAACATTACTTGACATGTTATCATTGCTCAGCAATGTTTTAGCTGCCCACAGGCCCATTTGGAATTGCCACCCCACAATAGCAACAGCGAAGAAGGAGGGGCAGCAGAAAGAGAAGGATCACGAATCGCCAATCTTATTTTCAGCAATTGCTCATGAGTGTTGTGTTTGCTGCATATTTTTATTCACCTCTACATTTGTTTTGTTTTTTTAAATGCCACCATAATTTTGCCACCTATTAAAATTTGCTGGCCTGTGCAAAAGTATGTCGCTGTCATTGCTCTGATTATAGATAATTTTCTGTTCATATCAAATGAAGAGACATATTCAGCTTTTCTTCGTAATTTTTATTTTTATCTATGCTATGATGCATTACATTGATGACTTGTATCTTTACATTGTCTCAGTTCCATTATACTGCATAATGAGGAATCAGAAATTACTTACTTCAGACAATATAAGCAATGACACAAAGAGATGTATTGAAATTAGCAAGTGTTGATGAATGATTATACCTCTTCTTCACACTGATTATGACAAGAGAGTCAATTAGACAAATGAATACAATGGAACTTTCAAAACTCTGGACCTCACTTCTTTCCCTAATTTACTGGCCATCTGCAGGCATGAGAAAGCATTTAGGTCAAGACTCGTCAAGACATTAAAGTTATGCCAAGACTGATGTTCAAGTTATCATAAATTCAATGAACCTATTAAACCAACCATACAAAACCAGCCAACAAGAGGTAAGTGAAAGAAGAGGAAAACAAAATCTATTTAATTTTACAAGATGTCATTTTTTCTGTAAACCACAGGAAAAAAGTTAACAAATGAACAGCTTTTTACCCAACAAATAAAAATAACTGGACTAGAATTCCATGTTGAGAGTGAGAATTAGCTGTAAAAGTTAAGAAAAATTTAAGCATCGTATTAAAGCACTAAAATATCTCTAATTGTGTCTGATTTCCATGGATGATAGATGAAACTAAAGATAATTTTTGACTATATCTGTCAAACATTTGCTCTTCTTGTTCTAAAGGCACATTATTCTGAAAATATCGTATGGATTAATATAAATAAATACCAATAATCATATTTTCTTGCATTATTAAAAGGCTTTAAATTTTGGAAATCTTGCACGTTTATAACCGATACTGCATGAATTTATTATCAACATGCTATTTTGGAAGAAGTTTTCAGTGTGATTAAATATATTTCAAATTTTCCACACTTAGTTCATGAAGAATGTGCTGCTTTTGAAACCTTTATCAGTGACAGCATACCTTGTACTCCAAGACTGGCTGTACTGGAGGCAGAGCCACTGGCATTCTTAACTTCAACGGTGTAATTGCCAGCATCCTCTGGAAAGACCTCATTAATGTGGAGTTGGCAGGTGCCCTTGTCATATGTGATTTTATACACATCCGAATTTTCTATTGGTTTGTTGTCTTTGGACCATTTTACTTGAACTGGTTCAGTGCCTGTCACTTTGGCAATGAAATCAACAGCAGACCCATCCAATACATTCTGAAAAGAAAGACAGGCAGCTATGAGATGACAACAACATTCACATCCTTGCTAAATCTGCACTCAGCAAAATTACAATATTTAAACAGGTGGGGAAAATGCAACTTCACAACCAAATTTATTAAAAAACATAATCTGTCAAAATACAAGTTTAGCAAATGGTAATTTGTACATTACACTTTTCATCATCACTCTATATCTTCCTTCTCATCCTCATCATCTTGTTTTCACTGTCATGCTGTTATCCATTTTCATAAATCATATTTATTTACTGACAAAAACACTACTATCATCAGGTATGCCTTTCCAGATGTAGATAAAACAGTATGCTCTGACAGACAAGCCCTTTTAGTTTAGGTCAGAAACATTTTTGTCAGGAAATGGCAAAATTAATTGTGACAAGGAATTTGAAGACTTAATCATATCAAGCTCCTGACGCTGCATGACCTTCAACATTTTGTAAAAGAATCCCATAATTCTAAAACCATATAGCTTCACTAATAAAATGTCCATCAGTTAGGACGTTTGGACAGTATACTGCAAAGAACCATATACAAACCTGTGGTGCAAGCTTCTGTGTAAATTTAGGGGCCTCGCCTTTTGCTTCTTGTTGTAATTCTGGAAGGAAAAGAAAAGTAGTAAGTGCAAGAGATGAAGTTCTAAAAGACAAATGCATGAATAATGTCCAACTTAATCTTATGTACCTAATATATATTGACTGTTCTTGCTAAAACTCATGAGTTACCTCCCCTAGTACTTGCTGTCGGTGATCTTTTTGTTCAACATCTAAACCGTGTGAAATGGAAAATTTAACAATCTCTCTTCTTACATGCAGGAGAAATAACAATTTAAATTTTTAACCCTATTGTCTTTAAGTTTCAAAAAATTTGCTTTTTGTAAGAAAATAGTACACAAACTACAATAAATATCAGAATGATCCAACTGTAATTAAAGGTTAAAACCATCTCCATGCTTGAATTGTAAACCTCTAAATATTGTAAAATTAATATCTAGTTAGGTTTTGAAAGGAAAATAAAATCCAATTTTTTATGTTAAATAGTCAAACAATTGGGTTTCCATATCTTATTCTAATCAAGATCAATATTTTTTGTGGCATCTCAGAATCCAATATTTTTTGGTGGCATCTCAGAATCCATGTATTCCAATCGTAATTTTGGCAAAATATTGTACATTCTGTACTACATGAAAAACAAAGTCTAATAACAAATATACAGTGTCAGCCTTATCCTTCATGGGAACCTGTTACACAACCAAATATGCCTTCATTCTATGTTCACACTTTTCTCCTGCATCATGTATTTTGTGGTCTACATATACTGATTTTCACAGCATATATATAATGATTTGCAAGATGATGCAATTTTAATTTTGACTATTTTGCACACCTTTAATGGTATATTTCCTTTTGCAACCCATACATTTTTAACTATTAAAAAAATGCAGAAAAAAACAGCAGATTATGCCAACAAATTTCTCTAACATTCATACATAACCCAGATTTTCAAGTGGCAGACTTAATTCTAAAACAAATTTCCATGTATTTTGCACCTTTACCTTTAATATTAATATTTAAAGTTTCAGTTGTCTCCCCTTGAGATGTTTTGGTTACACACTTGTATGATCCAGAGTCTTTGTCTGATGGCTGAAATAAAAAGAAAAGAATAAACTCAGCTATGGTGGACTGAGCTTTGAATATCAAGCTCTTAAAACACTAAAAACTTATCAATTTCAATGAACATTAAAGATTTCAAATGAAAGGGTATTTTTGCTCACTTGGAAAATAGAGCACCTTTAAATCTAGGACATTTTTTCCTTTTTCCTAAAAAAAAACAACAGAAAGGTAAAAATAGACAAGCAAAATCCAGGAAATGATGTTCCCTCCTGTTCATTAGAAGCAGGGAAGTGTATTTTGTGTTCAAGAAAGGGCCTGGTGAAAAATTTAATCAGTTAGGTACATTTGCAAAGGAAGACACTAATGATGACACAGAATGCTGACTATAAAATCCAGGTAAGGTCTCATTAATATAAAGGTGCATGCAAAACATGGGTCCAACAATTCAGAGGCCATAACTAACAATAATTTAGGAAGCTGATAATCAAATTCTGCTTAAGTTACAGAGGTGCACGTAAGATTTTCTTGAAATACAATAAAATTAATTAAGAGAATTTTTATGTGGAAAATAAAATGTGTGGGCCTGAAAGTCTGTGGTCACAACTCTGCTCATTGATGACGCAGATCAAATGCCGAAACATCAAACCAAAACAAAGCATCATCAACATAAAGCTGCATACCAAAAGAGTTATTGTGCTGAAAGGAAAGTTGACGAAACTGACATTATCAGGTAAGTTGATGAAACGGACAATAACAGGTAAAAGATTATATTGCATGCTGCATCAAGGTTAGTACAGCCCCAAGGAGCTGTTTGTACTGCCCCAAAGAGTTATTTGTACAGCTCCAAAGAGATGTTTTACAGCCTAAAAGTTTTTTTTACAGCCCAGAGATATTTTTACAGCCCCAAAGATTTGTTTGAACTGCAACAAAGAGCTTTTTGTATGACCCCAAAGTATTGTTTCTCAAGGACTTTTCAAGAACTACCAAGTGTTTTCATGGAGTATTTTCCCTCAAAGAAACTTGAACTTTCTCAAGATGTTATTTTTTGACAGTGCATAAATAGGAACAAAAATAGAAGAAAAAACATGCAACTAATTAGCAAAGAGATGCTTTTCCATCTGGTAACTACAATGTCAGGTGTCAATTGATCCACTCAATTTTATCCCATTTTGTTTATTTATTTTTATATTAGTTTTGGAAGATAAGTAACAAACAAAAATTCTGAATTTAAAAAGTGATATATCTTATTCAGTTTTAACTCTTTATACTGCCTTACATAAATGCAAGAAGCTTATAAAAAATTCAAGAAAATTTTAACTAAATTGAAAGAATTCTCAAGGAAAAAACAACTTTTTCAAAATTCAATGAGTTTTCAAGGCATTCCCACAAATTCAAGGATTTTTCAAGGTTGTACAGACCATGTGAAAATGTAATATGCAACACTGACAAAATCAAATTCAGCTGGGGTTTCATTAATATCAAGCTGTTTACCAATTTTTAAAAGCCCAATAAGGGAGTCATTCTTGCACAGTGAGGGAAGTGGGTGGGTCTGACAAGCTGAGACCATAATTTTGCTAAATGACAGTAGTTGTAGTAGCTGGGTTTAACAGCACAGCAGCAGAATACTGACAATATGGTGCCAATTAAATGTAAAGTTCTAAACATGTCAGAATTCTGTAAAAGGTATATAAAATAAAATATAATGGTAAAACATACAATTCTTAAAACAACTGTTCAGAATATGTCTTATATAAACCATGATCACTCAAACAGTTCAAGATTTTCTCAGGTTCTTCATCATCATAAAATTTGGTCACTGAGTTTTCATGTAAACTTCTGTCTAACAGTGTGGAACTTGACACACTCAAAAAGAATATGTTCCCCTGTTAGCAGACACTGGCAGGGAATGCACTCAACCAACAAGAATATGTTCCATTGTTAGCAGACACTGGACTGGCAGGGTATGCACTTCAACCATCAAGAGGTATGCAGGAGTCAGATATATTGTGTCCTAGGCATGCAAGGCACAATGGCACTTCATCTCGGCAATTTGTTCAACATGAAGGATGCCATTTTCCAATGGTGGGTGTCATGTAATGAAGCTAATCTGTGGAGTTTTGATCTGACATATTTTGCCAGCTGTGAAGGACATACATATTTATATGATATTCAAAGTTGATCTGTGGAAACTTTCATTCAGAAATGTGGGTGACTGCATGGCAGCTTTGGATGCTTTAACTGCCTTTCATTACCCTTGTATCAATGTGAATAAGCTGCCAACAGTGTAGAATACTTTTCCAGACTGTATGAATAAATCCAGTAGTGTAAGATCTGGGATAAATGATGCAGAATGCTGAATGCTGAAAACTCAATCCAGTCAAGTCCTCATGGATATGAAGCTGCGTAGCACATTTGGTTGAAATCCAATTAAAATTAACAAAAGTTATTGTGAAGGATAAAAAAATAGTAAATTTGGTCTGACAACCAGGGGATATAACTCCCACTAATAATGATGTAGAGTGCTGACAATCAAAACCAGCCAAGGTACTATCAATATCATGCCAACTAGAAGATTCTATTGAAATCCAATCATAATTGAAGGAGTTGTGCAAAAATGTAAGCAGGTGTGGTATGTCGATCAGGTTCTACAACTCCATTAAACAATAAAGCTCTGCTGATGTCTCATCAATATCAAGGGTCCTATTCAACTGGTTGAAATTACTGTGTGGAAACAAAAGTGGGCGGGTCTGGCAATCAAGGTCTTTAAAACTTTCCTAAACAACATAGAAAGCTGACAATCAAACTCAGCCAAGGCCTCAGCAGCTATGAAAATTCTGATAAAATTAAAATCTAATTAAGGGAATCATTGTCTGGAAATAAAAGTTGGTAGGTTTGACAGTCAGGGACTATAACACCAAGCCACAGTTTTAAAATTACTGGGATTTTAAAAGGCAGAGATCTAAAAAAAAATGTAGGGAAAATATATAGGGTTTTTAAGAAAAATCATCTGTATGTATGTCTCTGTGTCTGTGTGTGTGTGTGTAGAGAGAGAGAGAGAGAGAGAAAAAGAGAGTGAGCTAATTATGTATTAATATTACCAACTGAATACCACCTTGGTAAGTACTTGCATACATAAATTAACCAATACTAATAACATAATGCATTTAAATAACAATTTCAACATAATACTATTAACTCATCAATACATATTTAATAAAAACATCCATTACGATGAATTATTATATATCCTTTTCTGAAAAAAAGATTTGTAAGAAAAACTTACCTGTGCTTCTCCCACAAAAATATGGGGATAATATAAGGACTTTGGAAATATAATAAGGAAAAAATATGGATAAAAAATAATATTGGGTTTGATATGTTCTAATATAAAGTATCTGAATGGTTGTGAGGCTGATAGTATTAAGGCAGAGGTCATCTCAGTCTTCTTTCATTCTTAACCTTAACTTCCCCAGTCATTCCTCCACCAATAACTCCACTGAATTGCATTTTTGTTTATTAACGCTTAATTCCTGTCAACCTGTGATACTTTAAAATCCCTCCATGGTCATTCTAATCCAGATTACCTCTTGAGGTATGGCATAGACTGTTATCCAGCTTTGCTACCTCCATTTCTAAATGGCTATTTTCTTACAAAAATGTCAGCTTACTGCTTTAATTTCCATGGTTAGTACATATTCTTCCTTTGCGCCTTTGCTTGGTCTGATATCCAGGAAGAACTTTCCCCCTGACTTGACTGGTATGCCACCCTGGTACCACATTGCAGTAGGCTTCATGGGGGCGACCACAAAAATCTGGATAACCAGTCTCTGGCCATTGTTTTCCAAGGTGACCTTTTTGTCCTTGATCTGTGGGCCTGGCTCAGGCTTCTTCTCACCTCTGAAAAATCAACACATGAGCTCAATGTGACAAGCGTGTTGCACCACTAGTATAAAGTTTGCAAATTAAAAACGCCATAAAAGGATACAAAATACACAACTTTTGTTTTCATGGCATTTTCTTCTTTCTTAACATGTGTGATTTGTATGCAATACTCATGCACATTGTAAGCCTGACCTCGTCCTCAAGGTGTCAGATTTAATGCACTCAATGATACTATGCAGTGTCTAAACACAATCATTTTATTAGCTGAAAGATATGCTGGTAATGCAAACAGAGAATCAGAAAACTGACCTGAATTTATCATTCATTGATATAATAAAAAAAAAGATAAGATGGTGACTCTTGAATCAATAATATTTATGTCATCAAAATTCAGCAGAAATTAGAACCATCTGAAACTCCTTTGGTTCTGATTTTAAGTAACAGCACCAATTCATACAAATCTCAACTTTTAAGTTCTAGTTTATAAGCTTAAAAAAATATTTTACATTTACGAGAAGAATAACAAATCTGATGAGAGCATTTTACTATATATTCAATGATCAGAAAGTTTTTCTGGGTGTTGAAATCATGTATAGAGGACTTACAGATCTAAATTGATGGTAATACTGGCTGTTCCTTCTCCAGCCTCATTCTTGGCTATGATCTTGTATTGGCCACTATCTTCTTTTGTGAAATTCTGAAAACAGAAAACTCTTGTGTCTGGCATCATTTCCAAAATCATAATCAATAATCATTTAGATGATTGATTTAAGATCAATTATGCATTTTATAGCTTCCTCCTAAACCCAACCATAGCCCGTTAGCCGTTCTCTCCAGTCTGCAGTACCTGCATATCCATGCAACACAGTTGGATGGTGGTAATATTTTGTAGGCAATTTCTATTTTTATCCACCTGTATGCTTTTAGCTACCATTGTAGCATGTAACATTTTAATGAATTATTTCAGGAATCAACCAAAAATTTAGTAACTCTCCAAAAACTGATTGATTAATCAATTTTGAGATCCTAGCAACCTGACATCAACTACCATATATACCTGCTTAAAAGTCAAGTCCAACTGACAAAAATATTGGCCCTGATCTGCCATCACATAATGCACCAGCAGATTAGGGTCTATGTTTTTTTGTTATACTGATTACTCCTAACAAACTGCATACACCTAGATCTGTTTGTGCATCATGTTATGGCAGATCTGGGTCTGTACAGTTGCAGTTGACTCAACTTATAATTGAGTATATATGGTAAATGGAATATTCAAACACCATTAAAACTAACCAATGCATGCTCTAAACATCCTTATGATAATGAACAAGAATTAATAAACCAAACACTAAAAAGTCTGACCATTTTATTGAGGTAGCCACTATAAAGAGGCCTTGTTCAATTAGTATCACGATGGCCTTAATGCAACCAAAATAGGTGGGCGTCTGCAGATCAAGCTGAGTTTCTAACAGGCGAGTTTAAGTTCACTGCACCTTGACACAAACACAAATTTTGTGCAGGTATGTAGTCACTGAACTGAAGTTTAATGAAGGAACCACAGACATGGCTATACATTTTTATTTTCAGCAGAGGTTTTAATGAAATACATTCCAGCATTAAACGGGAAAGGGGGATCCAAAGAAACGTATTACAAAATGTGTTGGGTAGTGATAAACTTTATTCTTATGTGTAATGGCTAATTACCAATAAGACGAAGAAATGCAATCATTTAAAAATAATCTTTGACTAAATATTAACGCAAAACAGATGACATGTACAATTGGTAATAATGGGACCACCTTATTTTGACTTTTACAACATACACTACAGGCGCCCTGGGATGCCAGGTGGTCTAAGGTGCTCATCTTTATAGACCACTTGCATCTCACCTTTGTTCATGAGGCTTCGAGTCTTGGCCATTGTGGTTTTGTGAGAAAGCCTGCCAGAAGCTTCCTGTGGGTTGATGGTTTTTTCTGGGATTTTCCCTGGGTTCCTCCTCTACCATATATACTGGCTGCCATGTGTAACCTATCATGTGCTGAAAAATGGCATTAAACCCAAAACAACATTCACTAAAAAAAATAAAATGCACAAGCGTTCTGAGGAAAGAAATTTCACCTGCATATTGTGCTATAAAAAATTTATTTTTTAATGTCAAAAGACTCTGGGACAAAGATAAACAATTCCTCTGAAAACTGTCTGAAAACAGGGTCGGGGTGGGATGGGGCAAGATCAACTGCTATTTTCATTTCTGGAGTCAGCCAAGTAATGATTTTGTTTCCATGTACAGGTGACAAAATCAAAATTTACCAAGCTTTTATATCAACTGCTTTTTATGCTTTTAGATAAATATTGTTCATTGCTAACGAGAAAATGCCAATGTCAAAACAGCACTTTTGTCAATGTAGGTGAAGTTCAAGTTCTCAGAACTACCACACATGATCATTTCAGTTCAATCAGCTGATTTCACAGTGAATGCCAAAAACTACAGATACCTTCATGCAAAAATATTTCAAGAAATATTGTTTCCTTTATTCAGATTTGTCAGTTACAGTGGAAAATTGGGCCCACCATAATGTGCACAACAATCTTCATACATACTGAACATTTAGTCAATCAGTACTTCAGCTATAATGGACTGTTGATAAAGTGATGGTGTCAAGATAAAGTGACAAGGTGTCAAGATAAAGGAACGGTAAGTCAAGATAAAGTGATATGGTGTCCAGATAAAGTGATATGGTGTCAAGATAAAGTGACATGGTGTCAACATAAGAAGCAAGTATTGATGCTATATCATTACAATTCAAACTGACTACTTGGCTGTTATTCAACAGGGTGGACATTAATTTATTATCATCTGAATCAGTATCTCTCTCTCTCTCTCTCTCTCTCTCTCTCTCTCTCTCTCTCTCTCTCTCTTGTTAAAGAATAAACAGCTGTCAAGGACAAATATATAACACAATCATCATGTACTAAAAAGAGAAGTAATCTATTAATCTGACCAATCAGAATGAAGTTAAAAAAAAACAATGTCAGACATATGCAAGAGCAAATGTTACATGAATTTCATATTCTACCATAAACCAAGACATTTTTCAAAAGCTGATGCTGGAAGGAGAAGGACATTGTGACCAATATATCTCACCTTTTACAGCACTGCTGCAAGTGATACAACAATGACTACCTGGAGAACAGTAATCTAAAGACTATAAAGTGACAAGACAGAGAACAGTAATCTCAAGACTATATAGTGACAACCAGCAACAGTAATCTAAAGACTATATAGTGACAACATTGATAACAATAATCTAAAGACTATATAGTGACAAAGACTATATAATAATAATCTGCAGAACAGTAATCTAATAGTGGCAACCTGGAGGACAGTAATCTAAAGACTATATAGTAATAATCTGTCAAATAGCTATTTAAAGACTATAGAGACAACCTGGAGAACAGTAATCTAAAGACTATATAGTGACAATCTTGAGAACAGTAATCTAAAGACTATATAGTGACAACCTGCAGAACAGCAATCTAATAGTGACAATCTGGAGAACAGTAATCTAAAAACTATACAGTGACAACCTGGAGAAAAGTAATCTAAAGACTATAAAGTAACAACCTGCAGAATAGTAATCTAAAGACAATATAGTGACAACCTGCAGAACAGTAATCAAAAGACTATACAGTGACAACCTGGAAAACAGTAATCTTAAGTCTATACCAGGGGTCTCAAACATGTGGCCCACAGGTGGCCTGCCAAGCTGTATCCTGTGTCCTGCCAAATGATTGGCGTCACAAGGCATCATGAGAGATAACAAAGGTGGTGTGGCCCTTGGGCCATCAAAAATGCCCTCATGCAGCCCTCAGGGTGGTTTGAGTTTGAAACCCCTGTATTACACATACATGCCAGCCCCAAGCAAGGTATAAGCATATTTTTTTTTACTAATATAAGGGCCAAAAAACGTTTAATACGAGCACAAAAAGTGTAATCTATATATTACTGATACCAACATTAGTACCCCTACTTTGTTCAGGCTAAGACATTGTATCTAAAAATGTACATGTTTATTTCTACTACAAACCTGGAACTGTAGGTCAAAATATTTGGAATAAATAGGCAAATTCCATGTGGATTAGAATCAAAATATCAAAACAAAATATACAGAAAAATTATTTATATTCAACATGTACTTTAACTTGCCTACACAACTAACTTTTGACAAATCATCATGAGGTCCGAAATTCTGCATGACAAAGTGCTCAACCCAAGTATTGTATGGCATCACTCTCATATTCTTTTCTACAAATTTGTAAAGCGGTGTTGACTTGTCCTTTTTCTCATCAGACATGCTTTTAAGTTTAAAAAGACAAATCTGCTCTAAGAAGTTTCATCCACAAGTCAAACCATAAATGCCCGATCACGTAATATCTGGCACCATTTTCTTTAAAAATTGAGACTGGTGCACTACCTAACTTGAATATCAATATAATGAATCTACAAGGCATAGTTTCAAATTAAACAAACCCATCTGTTTTCTTGGAAATGGGTCATTTACAGTTGCTATAAACAGAAAATTAGGAAATTACATGTAGGTCTATGCTCGACAAATTAGCTCTTAGCTATTCTCATGCAGCGGTCTTTCTTTTTAGAGCATTCTCAAATTTTAATTAAAAAGATGTTAGTATAAATGACAAACACAACTATTTATTGCTTTATTTTTATTTTAATATTTATTATACTGGAAAGGTATAATCCATATACAGGCAAGAGTAAGACATAATCTTGTGAAAAAAGTGTTATGATTACACCAAAATGTGTAATGGCTGGCATGTATGATTATGTAGTGACAACTTGCAAGGACAGTAACCTAAAGATTATATAGTGACAACCTGGAGAACAGTAATCTAAAGTGTATACACTGACAATCTGGAGAACAATAACTTAAAAGAATATATAATGACACCTGTCTATAAAAGACACTCAAGGGAGCACAAAATGCCTTTTCTTTACATAAAGGTTTAATACCCATGTAATTGCAATCAAGAAGGGTTTAAAAAGAGATGTGCTTTTTAAACAAATGTCCTTTATATCAAGGTGTTCTCATGTACAGGTATTACTGAACTTACCAGTATGTCAAGGTGGATTGCATATTCCTCACCAGATTCTGTGACCCTCATTTTGATGTTGGTACTCTCAGAAAGTGTTGCATTATCTTTGTACCATGTAATAGTTGGTTTGGGCGATGCTATGCAAATGCAGTCCACTGTGATATTTCTGCTGGTATTGTCCTGTGTGATCTTGGGCTTCTCTTTAAATGTTGGGGCCTTGCCAACCTTTTGTGGCTCCTTACCTACAATATAGATAATATGGCTTAAATTTAGATAGATTTGCATATAGTCTGCATTTGACCTATTCTGAATCATACCACACCTTTGATCTTGTATTGTAATTACCTACAACAATGACATTCTAGCTGAGAATTATTAAATCTCTTCACACCTTATAATTTCAAACCATACTTTTTTCCTACAATGCAAACTTTCGCAATGTAGAAAAATGCTGACATCAACAGCAAATGCAATGTTAAAAGCAATGCTATTTTTGGCAGATGAGGCAGCCTAATGTACATGATGAGGCAGCCTAATGTACATGATGAGTCAGCTTAATGTACATGATGAGGCAGCCTAATGTACATGATGAGGCAGCCTAATGTACATGATGAGGCAGCCTAATGTACATGATGAGTCAGCCTAATGTACATGATGAGTCAGCCTAATGTACATGATGAGGCAGCCTAATGTACATGATGAGGCAGCCTAATGTACATGATGAGGCAGCCTAATGTACATTAGGTAGCCTAATGTACATAATGAGGCAGCCTAATGTACATGATGAGTCAGCCTAATGTACATGATGAGTCAGCCTAATGTACATGATGAGGCAGCCTAATGTACATGATGAGTCAGCCTAATGTACATGATGAGTCAGCCTAATGTACATGATGAGTCAGCTTAATATACTTAATGAGGCAGCATAATGTACATGATGAGGTACAGTGGCATGGTTCTGATTCTGTCTTCTACTCGAAACAATCACTTTTGACTATTTATGGGGTGGGGTTCTGTGTTCTTTAGCAGATTTATAGCCACTAATTGTCATGTGAAAAAATGGATAAAAACCCATCAGATAGCCATCCATATAGTTTACAGAACAGTTCTGAAAATTATGAGAATTTTGGTGACCATTGTTTCATTACCATTGTATTTGAATTGTACCCATTGTAGCAATGGGTATCCTGCAGGATGTATGTATACAGCATATATGTTCTGACCTATGTACCTGTGCTGGAGTCTGCATCACGGCACTGCACCTCATCATGTACATTAGGCTGCTCCCTCTCCCAAGAATAGCATGGATTTAATATTGTACTCACCTCTGACCTTGAAATTAATTCAAATTGCAAAAGTTAGAATGGACAGAGAAAGCTTAATGGATTGAAATCCATAAAATATGAAATTGATTAATTCTGAGCTAGACTGTAACTGTGCCAGGTATTACTTCTGGAAATCAAGGGATCCAGTGCAACTGATCAATAACACTTGCAGAAAGACTTTGATCTGGCAGCATCGATAAAATATAGGATTTTAAGAAAAGGTGCTAGAGGAAAATTAATAAAAAGTACACTGACCATTTAATAAGAATATAAAGATTCCATACATATGACTATACTTATTACCTGCATAACTGAATATACAAAAATAATAACCTTGACTACAATTTGCTCCAACTGTTTTGTATGTGCATGTATACTGAAGACTACATATGCAATTCTGATGCTACAATCCTGCAATAAGTCCATGGGATACAACAGGCAAGACCAAGCAAACATAACGCATGTGCCAAGCAATTGTTGCAGATATCTTTTGCTACCTTTATTCTACTGTGTGTCTGTCAGTTAAATGTCATATCCCTTCTTGATGAGTGTTGAAGAAAACCATGTTTTAACACCATATTTCCCAGATATAGTCAGCTCATACTGTTAAGCTCACAGATAATGCACTTGCCGATCAGAATTTGTCCTGTTTTTGCTTTTTTTAAATCCTGATGATTCTAAATGAACTGCACAGACCAGCAGCAGTGCATCATATACTGACCGATGTGAGTCTACATCACTGGCAGTCATGTGTGTTTACCCTGGGGATCAACTGACCAGCTAGTGGCAGCTCTGAGACATGTGAAGTAGAACTAATGTTATTGTGCTGAAACCATTTTCTTCCTTTACCTTTGACCTCTGATCCTAAATTTGATACTGGTTCTTCCTTATCCCAAGTGCAAGTCATCCACACAGTTTGGTAACTGAAGATGGTGGAGCATTTGAGCTCTTGTGCAGAAATGAAATTGGTAATGGATGGTTTACACCATCATAACATAATATGCTTCCTCTTATGGTGGGCATATAAAAACTGCACATAACTGATAACAGGTCACTGGAACCTAAGTTTTAGAAATGGCAAGCTGTATTTTGATGAATGCAACCAGATAGTTTCATGCCTGTACATGAAATAGTTTCTGAGAAATGAAGCTGAATTTAAAAAACAGGATCAGTAGAACAGGAAAAATGGTCAATGTTACCTACTTTTTCTGATGAGAGTATTATTTCTGATAAATGTAACCATGACGTTTCAGTTCACAGGCAAAATTTGAGAAATATACTGTATATACTTACTGATAAGGTGAGTTGAACTGCAAACACTAAAGATCCTGATCTGCTGCAGCATGATATGCCTGCAGATAAATGTCTATGCCGTTTGTTCTAATGACTACTTCTCAAAAGCTGCACAGACCCAGATCTGCCGGCACATTATGTGATGGAAAATCTGCGTCTATGCAGTTTGCAGTTGGACTCGACTTATAAGTGAGTAAAAAAACAGTAACTAAGTGCAAAGCTTGCCCCTAGTGATCCTACTATTATACCTTGATCCTAACAGAAGAGATCAAAACCACTGTAAAGTACAACCAACACTGTCTCATTTTCAAATACATGTAGGTAGCAGTAAGTCCAATTCATTATTCAATAATAGATGGTATAATATTATATTAAAATAATCTGAACTAATTAATATTTCACATACGTGAGTATAAATGCTTTAGTTATCTACAGAATTAATAAATCTTCAAACAGAAACACTACATGTATCATGGTATTACTTACTATAGGTCCAAACAGTTATTTTTGATCTGTATTAATTTTGATTATTTTTGGCTACTGTAACAAACATGTTTCTAAGAGGATCTTCTTCTGTTTTTTTTTTTTTAAATGGACTATGTAGTCTGAAATAAAGAATTCTTATCTTATCTAAATTATTACACCTTCAGTTTGTACATGGATATGTTCACCACACTTCATGTGCTTAATTTGATAAACTTAAGCATGCAGTAAATGTTTGGATTTGTTTAAACTCTACAATCTGCAAGGCATACTGACGGAAAGGCCATGTTCTTCCAAAATGTTTAATTATTTTCTCAAGATGGTGCATTCACTCTATCATCTTCTCTACTGCAATAGAGTATATGATCTTTCTCTCTCCAAGAAATAATGGTATAACAATTGTATTACATAATTTATTTTTTAACACCTACCACTCCTCCTATCTGTAACATAAACAGTCACTAATGACTTTAGCTAATAATAACATCAGCAATGGTGTGCAGACCAAACAGCTTGTTTAAGATAATAAACAACTCTAATTCTCAAAGTTATCAGCAGCAAGCATGAAATGACTTTGAAGTATTATTGACCTTTTTCCTTTCATCATATCAATTGAGATTGGAAATGAAAGTGAAAGCATTTCTGGCATGATCTGAGAATTCTTTCCTATTATTCCTAACCTTAGCAGGTTTACAAGACTCAAAATTTCTGGTATCTTCTTCTTCTTTTTCTTCTTCTTAGGGGATATATTAATAGGCCTGATGGCAACTGATGGAAGTACTGCACAATTTAATTAAAATGGAAATTATATAATACAGATACTGATGGAAGTACTCCAAAAGTAAAATGGTAATTATATAATATTGATACTGATGGAAGTACTCCAAAGTAAAATGGTAATTATATAATATGGATAATGATGGAAGTATTCCAATGAAAAATGTTAAGTATATAATATGGATACTAATGGAAGTACTCCAAAGTAAAATCATAATTATATAATATGGATACTGATGGAAGTACTCCAAAGTCAAATGTAAAATGGTAATTATATAATACAAGGATACTGATGGAAGTACTCCAAAGTAAAATGGTATTATGTAATACAAGGATACTAATGGAAGTACTCCAAAGTAAAATAGTAATTATATAATAAAGGATACTGATGGAAGTACTCCAAAGAAAAATGGTAATATATAATACAAGGACACTGATGGAAGTACTCCAAAGTAAAATGGTGTTATATAATACTTGGATATTAAAGGAAGTCCTCCAAAGTAAAATGGTAATTATATAAGACAAGGATACTGTACTTTCGGGACATGAATAAGGTCTTTGTCAAAGTATCTGACTTTTGTATTTTATTGAGATGCAACCTGCAACATATTTTGAGAAGGTCTTGCACTCTTCAAAAGATTGTAATTCATACAGAAAAATGCTGACCTTGTATTTTAAAAACATTTACTCCTTTTTGCATTTATCTTTGTTTTGAATGACCTTTTGAACAATACTGAAATTATCTTTACCACTGAATCTTTTGTTTCGTGGTGGGTATTAACTTCTGATTGGAGGTGTTTGTCTTTCTGGAGATTCAGGCAAGGATTTTGCCTTTACCACTTTTGCACTCATTTCTTTTCTCGGCACTATATAGTCAAGTAGTGTTGATGTACTGATAGACCCAACACACACACACACACGCACGCACGCACACATGCACACACACACAAACACACACACACTCCTTCTTTCTGTGGGTCTTAGAACTCAATCTGTCAATAAGACTTCGATAAAACTTCACCTCTCAAACTCCAGGCTGCCACATTAAGATTTAACCACATCAGACCTATGCTTTACACCATGTGGCAATGGATGCTTACACATGCTAAGTTTGTATTTTCTACTCTTAATGTAGCAACACTTGCAAGTGTATGTATTCTGTACTGTTATTGCAACCACACATGCTAAGTGTATGTATTTTGTACTCTTATTGTGACCACACTTGCAAAGCATATGCATTTTGTACTTTTACTGTGGGCACACTTGCTACATGCAAGTATGTGTAATTTCTCTTATTGTGCCTGCACTTGCTAAGTAGTATACGTATTTTGTACTCTTTCTGTGGCCACACTTGCTAAATATATTTTGTAACTTAATGTGGCAACACCTGCTAAGTGTATGTAATCTCTATTCTTATTGTGGCCACACTTGCTAAGTATATGTACTTTGTACACTTATTGTGGCCACACTTGCTAAGTATATGTATTTTGTACTCTTATGGTGACATCCATGCTAAGTGTATGTATTTTGTACTCTCATTGTGACCAAACATGCTAAATATATTTTGTATCTTAATGTGGCAACATTTACTAAGTGTATGTAATCTCTACTCTTATTGTGACCAAGCTTGCTAAGTGTATGTATTTTGTGCTCTTATTGTGACTACACATGCTAAGTGTATGTAATTTCTACTGTTATTGTGGTCACACCTGATAAGTATATTTAATTTCTACTCTTATTGTGGTCATACATGCTAAGTATATGTAATTTCAACTCTTATTGTGCTCACACTTGCCAAGTATATGCAATTTCTACTCTTACTGTGCTCACACTTGCTAAGTATATGTAATTTCTACTCTTATTGTGGCTACACTTACTAAGTGTATGTAATTTCTACTCTTACTGTGGTCACACTTGATACATATATGTAATTTCTACTCTTACAAGAGTTTACCATGATTTATTATCTCTAGATTGAAACTATTTTTATTTAGGACTAGCCAGACATCATAAGAAGTCTTTGTGGCAAAACTCCATGCTGCTATGACAATCCATGTAGGAGTAGCAATAACAAGATTTTGAAAATTGTCACTGTGTGATGGCCTTATTGGAAGTCAGGTTGGCATCAAACTGAAATCAATAGCCTTCTTCGTTACTCCATATACATGCTACCCACAAAGTCTGGTGAAGATGCATTCTGTAGAACTGAAGTTATCATGCAGAAAAGGGAAAGCTAATACATGGGATCAAAGCATACTACACTCAGACAAAAGGAAGGCATTTGAAAAGAAAGACAACTTTGCAATGAATCAAGAAACCAATGGGTCATTAGTAAACAAACAACATAACCACTTTTCAAATTAAAAAAAATGTTGACAGCTACAATTATTCTTCTGCCTTTCCCAACTGACCCTAATTGCAGTCTCAGACAGGCAATATACTTACAGCAGTTGTGCTGTATATTAACAGACCTCTCTTTGACCGAAGAAACAAGATCTATAAGCATATTGAATTTTGCAACAATATTTAAATAATATATAAAATAAATGTACATAATTCTCACAAGAAGCTGAAGAAACACATGACAATCAATTTTAAATGTCATTTAATATAAACTGACCTGGGAAAGTCAGTCTTTTATATATAGTTAAACCTTGATTAAGCAGACACACATTGGAAGAGAACTGAACTCAGAAGACAGGTGGTTCCTCAAGAGAGGTTTGTTCCTACAGTAATGTATAAGACCTTCAAAATAAAGTGTGTAAGATAGGTGATTGCTTAATAAAGGTTAAGGTCTGATTTTCAAGGTGTTTTCATTAGATAAGGAAAGAATGATGAGAAATTGGTATCAAGAATAGAAGTGGATGCAAGCACACATACACATTATGAAACCCTGTGGGATGTATGTAGGGTCTGAGATAGGGACTGAGCAAAAGAATCAATATTCTTATGTGATGCTATTCACTTGCAGTCCATTTGAGTTTTTTAATTTGTGATGTCAGCTGTACTCAAACATTTGTAGAGTACATGTACATGCAAATCCAATACTTTTTTCCACTGTGGTGTACTTTCTGATGTCAGCTGTGCTCAGACATTATTACAGTATATGCAGATCCAGTACTTTTTTCCACTAATATATAATTCCATTTTGTAGATAATTTGTTATTAATTTGGTATGTAATTATGTACTTTTATTGTGAGTGATTTTGTGACATTAACTGCACTCCAACAACAGACTTGCACATGCAGAGTGATTAGTTTCTTATGTATCGTTATAAACTCATTTTTGTAGATAAATTGTTTACAGTTTATTTCCTTGTTATTTTTGATCCCATAAGAATAGCAATCATACATTGCTTGCCAAGTTCAAGATAAACACTCAATCAAGCTTTACATTTAGGCTGATATATTGGGGGGGTAGCTATCATTGTTAGTAGTCTTTGGAACTGGTTAAAATTTAAATATTCATGAACAGTTCATCAAAAGTAATCAAGCATCAACTTTAACTACTGGAGATATTTTCTATATTTTTCATGGAAAATGTCACTTTTACATCAGTAAAACATTGCTTTGCATCCCTGATTTAACAGAATTTTCACCATCACAAGGTTATCTTGCAAGAACTCATACTGGCTGATACTGGTGATCAACAACCAATAAAAGCACATGTCTGCAATGGTCAATAATTGATCCAAGAAACACATTGGATGAAGACATTAAAATTAAAGCTGAAAACCCAAATTTTCCAAAGAATAAAATTAACTGCTGAAAATCCTGATCGAATCCTTGGTTGTTTGACATTTCCAACCAATCTTTGATCCATTTGATTAATCAACACAGGACTAAATTTAACTAGGCAACAATTTATTATTCCTGTAATATGCATTGGACGAGTGTTGAACAGATAAATCAGGGGGTGGGGGGAGAGAGGGAGGAAGGATAAGAACATTGAAAAAAAACAATGTCTCATGTGAGAATGAAAGTATTTTTATTTGTATCTTACCAGCCACAGTCTTAACTGTAAAGGAATAAGTGATGGATAAATAAATCTACATTATCAATGGAGATAAAATAGCTAGTACATCCAATTATGACTTATAAGCATGACCTATATACTGAATAACGTGTCTTGGAAGCCTTTAAAGCAGTGCAGATTGGGAAAAATAGCTTAATACGTTCTTACAGAAGTTTAAAAAATGAACACTATGAAAATCTCCCATTCAAATAAAACCCTAAAAAAACAATATGCAGAGATCAGCATGAATATATGTAACAGATTCCATGTGCTTGAATAGACAGTTACATATTCAGTTTCTTTCTAGCCTCAATCACAATCAGATTGGATTCTTCATTCACAGGCATTAATAATAACTGAATTTTTTAAAAACCATATTGATACATCTTCAAAATTAGTACCATCAAATTCTTCTGAAAGAATTATTTTAATACTGCAAGGTACATTAATGTCATTATCATATAGCAACAAAGTATGCACACACATCCAAGTTTGTATTTTCTGGACCATGAAACATTCACAAACAATCAGTCCCACCAGATTGAACATCTTAGGTAAAGGTTTTCATTTTTAGGGGATAGTCATGGTAATAACTGACACAAATATCTGCAACTTTGAAAATTTAGCATTGCACAAAAAAGCATCAGCTTGAAATCTCACATTTTCTGTCATTAAGTTGTGTTTTGTAAATCCTAAGCCCTGATTTAATAATAATATGAGATTCATTTCTGCGAACAAAAGAGGTGCCATTAATGGCAGTGCTCCTTATAAACTTAAATCAATAACATTTTTTAAAAAAAAGCTAAGAAAATCTACTGCATTAATTTACTCTACTAATTCAACTGGAATGACCTCTGCCCTTTCCTTTGCATATGAGAAAAAACCTTGCTGTAAATCAAGGCTATTCTCAACTGTCCTAAGCCTTTTATTTAGTACTTATTAACAACTTCACTGACATCACAATAACTCAATGACATGTCATCTCTAACAGCAATGTAAGCAATAGTTTGAGGCTACTGAAACCAAATGATTTCTTTAAAAAATTTTCAATAGAAAGTTGTGGAAATAATGTACTGCTGAACATTGAGTGTTATAAAAATTTGCTCTTTGCTGATCTAGCCAGATGTTCATCTGCCAATTTAATTTGGCAAGTACACTATGATTACCTCTTTTCATGGAGTCAAATAACTCAGTTCGCATCGGAAAGAGACAAGGATGCTCCAGAATGCTAATTACTACAGTATTCTACTTAGAAGATGCAAAAATCCTTCACTAAAACACACAAGCTGTCAGTGGTGTTCAGATAAAAAGAAACTACACGAACTATTGCTATATTATAATAATCAGCCATGCAAACTAATTCATCCAAAAAAATAATATATAACTGGTCTTTGTGCACCAGCAAAAAAAAGCAAACTTCATTTTCTACCTTTCTTATACTGTCAACTGACCATTATTTATGGTCTACCAATTTTTAGGTATTTTTTTCATTGTTAAAAACCAAAAATTTTGATACCATATATAATCACATACTATTCTGATCAACTGCAATCAACACAGATCCTATCTGCCATTGCATAATGTACCAGAAAATCTGGGTCCATGTTGTTTGTTCTACATATTAATCCCAACAAACTCCATAGATTTAGATATGCCTGCATGTTATGTGATGGTAGTGCAGTTTGGATCTGACTTACAAGCAAGTATATATTGTACTCGCTTGTAAGTCAGATCCAAACTGCACTACCATCACATAACATATATTGTACTCAACGTAAAGTATCTTGTCTTACCCTATATACCTGCATACATGTCAGAACCAATGGTAAACAACATATATCTGCTGTTACACAATGCACCTGCACATGTTGTTTGTTCTACAGATTAGTAATGAAAAAGCTGCATCAACCCTGACTGACCAGCACATTATGCAATTATAGATCTGGGTCATTTCACAGCTGGCTCTGACTCATATGTCAGTATATACAGTACATTATACTGGTGTTGGTATCATATCTCTGAATGTCATCGCCAAAGAAAATTTAACATTTTGCAAAGAAAATTTATATTAAAATATGTGAATTGCCAGTTTTCTTTGAAACTAAATCGTGAAAGAGCATGCGGCCCACCTTGGAAGTTGAGAGTAATGTTGGCATTAGATTCTCCAAGTTCATTGGAAGCTGTGCATTTGTATGAACCACCATCTTCTGCCTTTGGGTCCTGTAATTAAATAAAAGAACACAATTGATTATGATGCATAATTTATCATATATCTTGAAACACTTGATTTGCGAAACCAGAAGACATGGTGAAAGTCAAATCCTGAAAGTAGAGTTGGAGCTACCAGACAACAGCAGTTAATTTCATCCCTCCCAACAGATGAATCTAGAACAGAAATTCTAATTAAGGTGCCCTGAATTAACAGAAATGACTTAACATTTTGTTTAGAAATGGGAGGGGTGCCTATTCTTTCATTAAACTTTCTTGGAATGTCTAAACTTATCAGTTTCAACAAGACAAGTTAAGTGTTTAGATCACAATTATTAGTATAAAATGTAAATAACACAGCTGCCATGGCTATTGGCATAATTAGATTTTCAAACATTAGACAATTTGGAGCCCATGCTCATTAAAACAAGATTAAATCCAGTAACAGGCAATAGATTGTGTTTTATAAACAGAAGTATCTCGAAAGTTTGGAGGATTTATCTGCAAGAATGACTTACAGATAAATTGAATTTGATGTAGTTTCTGCTAAAAATCATCTAGCATTAAGCAGGGCAATGACACACATTATTTTATTGCAACATATAAGACAGACATTTTACTTTACTCATTAAGGCCAAGAGAAACAATTTTGCATCATGAAGCAGTACCATGAGGTAGTACCCATCTACCAGAGCTTATGACATCATCACAGTTCATGAGTGAGAGAAATGAAGAAGAATATAGCTTCATACTGATGTCAAGTAATGTGGACATTATACAGACATTTAAAAGTACATAGAAAAAAACCCACAAGTTTTAGACCCATTTTTTTTTTTTTGACTTAAAAAAGTCAGTTGTTGCACGACTGGAGGTTTTGTCCGCATTTTAGACTTACTCTAGAACCTCAAGCAGCTCTAACCAAACTTCACATGGACAGATGAGCCTTTGCAAAAGCATTGGCTAACTCTGGGACCTCACCCAGGGTAAAAGGGGACAAGCTGGCAAAAATTATGGGTCCAATATGCAATACCCACCCACCCCCACAAAAAACAAGTTCAGTTTTTACCCATCTGTTCATGCATGGGCCATATAGCCGACCAAAAACAACCCCTCTTACATATCCAAGCAACCGTCACCAGGAAAATCCCATTGAATGAGACATGCTTGGCTTCCATAGGAATAACAAGAAAACTTCACTTCAACCACAATCTTAAGTGAAAATGAGAAAAATCTCATGCCTTAGTGAGTTAATGCCCCTTTATAAAACATACTTTACATTAAGAGACCAAAACTATACATTTTGACTGAGGTCATCACTGATGGGTCCCTGTCTTTCGTAAGAAAAAAACCAGTTAAAAGAAAACTTTATAACAATGTCACATGTAAGATGTAGGAAAATTGTCTGAAGAGTGGCTGATGGATATAAAGCCTTAAATATTCTGCTCTTTGTTAGGTGATCACTCAAGCAAGTTAGACTGTTCATAAGATCAGCAGCAGAAAAATTGTTTTAACATCATAGAATGTTTTACAAAGGCAAGATACTGAACTTGAAACCAAATAAAAAATTTTTAAATACAGATTGAAACCCTACATTTACAGTGAAACATGTCAAATCTGAACCCTTAACTCCTGAGTATTCCGATCCCCTGCCTTTTAAAGCTGTAAAATTCATCCTGTCATAATAGCCACCTGTTGATGTAACAATGAATTATCAACAACGACTGTCCATTTCACCCTAAATTCTTCAGGCGCCTTTTGTCTATAGGTAAATTACCAACCATACTGAAACCCTGTTACACTTCCTGCCAATATCCCTTCATCTGGATCTGAACAAGGTATCTGGATTAGCAAATCAACAGAACGATAGAGGAAATCTGTTTCCGAATTCTGCAGTTATGATAATGAAACATTCCAATGACAACAGTACAGATTACAGAGACTTTATTGTATTGACTCTTAATTATATACCAATTTATTCTTACAGGAGTAATCTGGTGTTTGATACAGATATGCAATGTGTACTTCCATATCGCAGAGCCAGATCAGAACTGTTTTGATGTTTTTCACTGACACCCACACACAGGACTATTTGCGTGTTTTCATGACACCCACACACATTATTTAGGTGTTTTCACTGACACCAACACACCGACATTCTTAGATGCTGTTTATCAAATTTATGTACATCCCAATTTGTTTTTAATTCCATTCTCACTTTATGTCCAGCATTATTTTTGAAAGCATGTAATAAATGTAAAACCGCATTTGTTTTGTTCCCAGTTGGAGGAAATAAACTCTTCTGATATGATATGTGAGATATGATATGTGAATGTACCTCAGCCTGATGACTTTGGTAAACAGTGGTCCCCCTCATGAACGGCCCCCCCTGACCAGCAGCCACCCACTTTTTATGGCCAGAATCCCATGGCACTGACAAGTTTGTGTTAAAAAATACCCCTCAAGAAGGGCCACCCCTCTAATGCATCCAGGAGCCAACATATTAATGCAAAAATGTCAAATTTACCCTTCACAAGCAGCCACATTTTATTATTAATATGTGTCCAGAACCAATATTTAATTCATATGGTAAGGTAAGTAATCTGGTTATCTTTCCCAATGTCTGTTTCCCAATGTTAGATTTTCTTTACTGCAAGAGGTATTCACTAAAGTACATTTTCTATTAGGTTAGAATTATATCATTAAAGCCAGTGCTTACCGAAAATGGGGTCAGCAATGTTTTGACAGAGTTTTGGGCTTCAGACAACAGTTAAGTTTTTTCTTTAATAATTATGACCAGACGTAATTGCCAAGATCATAACATGGTCAGCATAGGCTAAAAACAGATTTGTGGGATTAACACCACTGAGAGAAATTAATTTTGAACAAAACAGGGTACCAGACAAAGAACAAAAAATCATGTGACAGTACATGAATCACTTTCTTTATTAACAGGGCATTTCATCTCTACAAACATTTTGCCTGCATAATTAAACTGTAGTACTGAACAATTCGCAACATAGGAATAAACTGTTACAAAACTTTAACATGCCATCACATAAATGGAGAATTAATATTTTAGAAGAAAACATTAAAGTTATTCAACTTGAAGACAATGGAGAGAGTTCAAGAGTTCTTGCCAAATAATTTTATGTTGGGAAGACTCAAATAAACAACATCATAACAGATATGGAGAACATTCATCAGCAGTGGGAAAATGGAGTATATGGAAAAAGAATTATTTTAAATGTGAAACAATGTATGTACCAAGATACAAGCAAAGTTTTTGAATGGTTTTGCAATGCCCATGATAACAATACCCCACTACTTATATTTCACGCCTAAGAATAAGAACTATGAATTTATGTTACCTTGAAATAAGTCTGTTTTTAAGATAAGAGGAATCTTTTCATAATTATTGCTACTTTTAAATGAATATATTAAAAGCCTTAAGTTATATGTAACTTTCTTACTATATACACATACATATACATACTTTTTACAAATATAGTACCCCTCTGGAAAGGCCATGCATCGTATACAGCCACTTTTCCTGATGCAGAAAGGGTGGCCGTATAAGAGGGGGACCACTGTATCCCCATATCAAACTCATTCCTTTCCACTGAAACATTTATCTCTTTTTGTGTATATATGAAACTGTTCATTCACATTTGTGAGAGAATAGTTACTAGGTTGTTTATACATCTGCCATGCATCTTTGCATTTATTCTCCAAGAGCAGAAATTATTTAACCAGTTCAGTTCAACCTGCAGAAACTGAATTGGAACAGATCTGAATTAAAACAGGGTACTACATTCCAAACTCGAATGTTACAGTCCAGATGCTGTCCAAAAACTGCCAATAAACACCATGCCTGCCAAAGATGATGTTAACAAATCCTATAAATCTTCAGATTCAATTTCCAGTGGGATTAATATGCCAAAGAAACAAATCACAACAGTTTCTGGTATATATTTAACACAATCTATCAATCTGACACATACCAAAGCAGTCAGGAAATAAGCAGATAAACTTGATGAATTTCAAGTCCATCCATCTTGATTAGTTTAAAACAAATTCTCCTGATCTTTGACCAGATGAGCTAAAAATGGATTCACTATCAAGACAAATATTAAGTTAACATTCTGCAAGCAACAAGTATCAGTTCATACTTTCACCTTAACTTCTGATGGGAGTCATCCTGATCTATGACCTTTATGCCTCCAGTGCTACAAGTCTATGACCATTCTGAGGTAAATCTATGTAAACATACAATATCTTATCATATGAACCAGTTGGTGAAAAAAACCTAAAACACAAAATATAAATCAGAAAAACAAGAAACAAAAGATATTTAATTGGGATTAAATCACATTATAAATTTGTGAAAAACTTTTATACTGTGAAAGCTAATTGGGGAAGACACTTAAAAATGGTTTTGAATAATTATGATTACTGCCTGCACTATAAGTCGAGTCCAGCTGCTAACTGCACAAACCCAGATCTGCCATTACATAACACACCAGCAGATCTGGGTCTGTGCAAATTGTTAGAAGAAATGCTGGCACATTATATGATGGAAGATCAGGGTCACTGCTGTTTGCAGCCAAACTCTACATATGAGTACAGTATAGACACTACCTACAAACTCTCAGATTTTCTTAATTGACTTAAATTGCAATGGCATGGAGAAAACAAACACCCTACAAAACACTGATATGTTAACCAGAGATTTATTTTAAGCAGTGTTGAACATAAAATTAAAATCATAGGTTCATATAAACAGAATCACAAATGTTTCTTCAGCTTCTTAAGTGTTAAAATAAAAATTCCCTCTGATGAATTACTGTTCCTGCATTCAAGTTTACACAATCAAACACTCTGGCGTCACTAAATCTTCAGTTTTATACCAGGGATGCCCATTTTATTTTATCTAATGGTGTCTATTAAGTCTGCAACATTTACTAAACTTTCTGAATGTGCACACATTTTACATTATTGTCTGCACTCGCTTATGAGTCAAACTGCAAACTGCACTGAACCAGTTCTGCCGTTACATAATACACTGGCAGATGTGGGTCTGTGCAATTGGTTCGAAATAATCAAAAGAACAAACAGCATAGACCCTGATATTCAGGCACCTTATGCTATGGCAGATTAGGCTCTTTGTTGTTTGCAGCTGACTTAACTTATAAGCAAGTAAATCTGATAACCAAAATAATACAATAATAAAATCGATTAGAAACCCATCCTTTCCTTATATCTATCCATAAGGCATACTAACATCTGAGAGCTATTATAAAATGCATGCCAACCCCTCTCAGCTGATTAAATTCGTTTACTGTACATCATTTACTTCTTATTTTGACAGGGTTCAATTTGTAAGATGTGTCTTTGTCAAATATAGATGACAATTTCAGTGAGACAGCGTTCAGATCATCCCTGTAATAATACATTCTACTATGAGCATGTACATGATGAAAACCTTGATAATGCAACCAGACACACTGCCTGGACATGTGCATGGAATGTTTTTGTAGGTTCCACAACCACAAAGAAATTATACTGTTGCTTACATGTTTCTTTAAAATAAAATGTTACTAATCAAAGGTTCCATTAACATCCATGTTAAATAATGTAAATTAAAGAAATTCTGTAAGGCCAAAACAAAACTGGTCAGTTTATTTATTTTCTTTATAAACAATATATATAGGTAATGTGATTCTTTCTATCACCTGAAACACGCATATTTTTGTTTGGCCCTAGCATTATCAGTAGATCAACGAAGTGAAATGTGTGCTATAACCAACTCATCAACTTCTGCTTTTTGCTAGTGATGACACATCAGAGATCAAAAGTATACATATTTCAAGAAAGAATTAAGAGAAAAATCATAATAAATAGACCTCTCAAGCAAAGATGTTGAAATAAACATTTCATTGGAATAGGTGTCTCCTGTACCTGCTTATAAGTCAAGTCCAACATGAAACAACACAGACCTTTATTAACCATTGCACAATGTGCTGGCAGATCAAGGTCAAAATTGTTCTAATGATTACTCCTAACAAACTGCATAGACCCAGATCTGCTGGCATATTATGTAACGGCAGATCTAGGTCTACACAATATTCAATTGTTTTCACCTTACAAGTGCGTATATACTGCGGTTCCCATGTTGCTGACAGTCTCATGCCTGTTTGTTTACATATTTAATGATTTTGTAAATATTTACATAAGTAAAGTAGATTGAGCAATTTGAGTGTAAATTTTGCAGCCTTAGTTACAATAAGCCACAGATCTGTGGTTGTAAAATGTGCTCAAAGATCTAGGTCTATGATGTCCTATGCAAGCAAATAATCTATACACGGATCTGTGGTTGTAAAATGTGCTCAAAGATCTAGGTCTATGATGTCCTATTCAAGCAAATAATCTATGCACAGATCTGTGGTTGTAAAATGTGCTCAAAGATCTAGGTCTATGATGTCCTATTCAAGCAAATAACGTAGACACAGATCTGCTATCATATATTGTGGTGAAAGATCTGATTCTATGCTGTCCTTTCCAAACAAACAAACAACCATAACACAAAGCTGCTGCCATGTAATGTGCTGGAAGATCTGGGTCTATGCAGTACACTTCAAGCAAACAACCTATATCCAGATCTCCTGTCATATAATGTTCTGGAAGATCTGGGTCTATGCTACACTTCAAGCAAACAACCTAGATCCAGATCTGCTATCATGTAATGTACTGGAAGATCTGGGTCTATGCTGTACACTTCAAGCAAACAACCTAGATCCAGATCTGCTATCATGTAATGTACTGGAAGATCTGGGTCTATGCTGTACACTTCAAGCAAACAACCTAGATCCAGATCTGCTATCATGTAATGTACTGGAAGATCTGGGTCTATGCTGTACACTTCAAGCAAACAACCTAGATCCAGATCTGCTATCATGTAATGTACTGGAAGATCTGGGTCTATGCTGTACACTTCAAGCAAACAACCTAGATCCAGATCTGCTATCATGTAATGTACTGGAAGATCTGGGTCTATGCTGTACACTTCAAGCAAACAACCTAGATCCAGATCTCCTGTCATATAATATACCAGAAGATCTAAATCTATGCTTCCTTTCTGCTTATAATTTCAAGCAAACTTGGATAGATTCAGATCTACCAAGACATTATACAAAGACAGTTCTGGGTCTATACTGTCCATTTTAATCAAACAGCGTCGATCCAGATTTACTAGCACACAAAGCCATATCTGAGTCAAAACTGTCCATTTCAAGTAAATAGTTTTTCCCAGATCTGACAACAGCTATTTAAAGATAGATCTGGGTCTATGCTGTCCATTTCAAGTAAACAGCATCAACCCAGATTTGCAAGCACAGTATATAAAAACAAATATTGGACTATATTGTTTTTGAAGTTGGCTAGACATCAAACTGTTGTCTTGTATGCAGTCTTGGATCTTGATACCAATACGTTAGGGAAGAATGTGTTTGGGTTTTTTTCATAAATGAAAGTATCATTCTCAGGCTATTTTTCAGATATAGAGAGACTGGTCCAGCTATTAGTAGATTTCAATATATCTCTCTGAGTACAATGTACAATATGTACTCAAATTGTCTTTATATCACTGATATCAAATCACCCAGATTTTTCACCAAAAATGTTCCAGACAATAAAACCAGTACAACAGACAAATTGCAGGTAAAGTACCGTATCTTTACCATGTCTACCCACTTATATGATGGGCCCAACTGCAAAAAACACAGACCTTGATCTGCCATTGCATAGTACCCTTGTAGATCTGGGTCTATATGGTTTGCAGTTTGACCCAATTTACAAGCGAGTACAACCAGTAAATACTTTATCTTGAACATAAGTTATCTTGTTAGATAACCAAACGTCCAAAATATCCTACTGGAATCTTGTTACATATTCCTGATTGAAAGAAATGTATGCAACTTCCCTTCTTCTCCTGGGCAAAGAACTATTTAACAAGCATTTAATTCATGTTTTAAAATATATGCACTTTGTGTTAAAAATATGTTTCTGGATTAAACTTGACCAAAAAGCTCAAAACTTACTCAGAAAGTGAAAATTCACAAACATTTATTACATGTGCTTTCAACCAAAATAGGGGTAATGCTATCTGTAGACAGAAAACATGGTACATTCAATCAAGTATTTGACTGACATTCATACAATGAAACCCTGCTATAACATGCATCATTATAATGCAAATTCAGATAGATAACATGCCACATGTCTGCGGCATGATGCCCCAGTGCTTGACATCACTATAAACTGTCAAACTACAGACATCGTAGCGATATGACTGAAAAATTGTTAAAGCTACATTAAAAAATCTAAATCTAAATCACACAAATTTAGATAGAACAATAGTGGCATGGCTCCTGAAATTTTACAATAATTTCACCAATTTATCTAAATCTAAATCACACAAATTTAGACAGAACAGTAGTGGCATGGCTCCTGAAATTTTACAATAATTTGACCAATTTACTGAAGTAGTACAAACGTTTAGCATCATAATAAACAAGAGTCTAATTTAATAACTTGTTGATGTTTTATATAACTGAAGGAAAATACTTCTTATCTCAGCTTCTTTCTTTATATAAATAAGATGTTAATAGTTTCTGTTTGTCAGCTGGCATGTATACAGCCAAGCATCAAATAATGTAGTGGTCAAAGAAGCTGCTCACCTGATTTTATAAGTAAATTAACAGACCTACCTAATTAAGTGTGTCAGTGTGTCATTTGGATTTTCAACGAAGCTTTGACAATTTTTCAGTCATATCGATAAGATGTCCGCAGTGTGGCAGTTTATAGTGATATCTAGCACTTAAGCATCATGCTGCAGACATGTAACATCATGTCCCACCCAGTCACATTATCCTGACACCAGGCCGACTAGTCCTAACACTAACCTCTTAATGCTGAGCACCAAGCAAGGCAGCTGTTAGTACCATTTTTATAAGTCTTTGGTATGACTCGGCCAGGGTTCGAACCCACAACCTCCTGCAACCGAGGTGAATGCCCTAACCACTTAGGCAACTAGAGCAGTACCTAATTAAGTAATAACTAATCATCAAAATTAATCTTACAGCTAAAGGTTGTTGAAATTATCAGGGACTTCTTGATAAAAACATCAAACAAGGAAAGTTATGTGTATATGGATTGGTCATGCTGTGAGACATATCATCATACAGTCTATCAACCAATCAATCATATTGTCTATTCCTGAAAAAAACAATGACTCCATTTGATTGCGAACAATTACTGATGCTGTACTTAAGAAATTACATGCAATATTCCAATTTAGTCTCAAATTCATACAGAATGCTCTTCATGACCATGCATGGAACATACATGTGCATACACAATGAGCTATTAATTTCTTGATACCTCCTTATATTATTTTTAATTTTACCATATATACTCGCTTATAATTCAAGTCAAACTCAAACTCAAACTGCAAACAACAAAGATCCAAATCTGCCATAGCATAATGCACCTGCAGATCATGGTCTATACTGTTTATTTTACTGATCACTTTTAACAAATGACATTGATCTGCCAGAACATTATGTGACGGCAGATCCTGGTCTGTGCAGTTTGCAGTTTAACTCATCTCATAAGAGAGTACATAACGCTATTTCTTGCATTGAATTCAGTCACATCATGATCACAGTATGCATGGAATGCCTGAAATCTAACTCCTTTATGGACTCGTCAATTTACACAGTATCTCATGTACAGATGTGAAAGAACTGAAATGGGTTATAAACTATCCCCAAAATGGAGTAGATGAGACAAACTGTAAAACAATACATATCTAGGTCTATGAATCAATGTCCAGATCAAATTAATCTGGACTCAAAGTAGCAGAATGTTCTAAAGCACTTGCCATCTCACCTCAGTCTGCATGGGTTTGAGTCTCCGACTCAGCCAATGTGGGTATGTGAGAAAGTTTGCCAGTAGCTTCCCATGGGTCAGTGGTTCTTACTGGGGCTTTCCTTGGCTCTTCACCACCAGTGATGCTAGCAGCCATGTATAGCTTAGCATTGCGTTAAATGCACAACAACAACAACAGCGTCAGAATCTTGGATATTCTTTAAGCCAGGCTGCTTCTGTCCAATTAGGCCAAATTCTGTTGATTGGTTTTGAAGAAGTCATACATTTTAATGAACAATGAGTGTAGGACTATACCATAAACTCTAATGGTTTATGGTCTGAGGAGTTCAAAAACAGGGATGATGAAATGCTACTATAACCAAAAAAATATCACAAATTTAAATACCTAAATTAACAAATTATGTCATATTAATAACACAGGGGTCGTCACTCTATGGTACGCGTGCCGCAAAGTGGCATGTCAAGAGGTTTTGTTTGGCACGTGAAGGGCAGCCAAAAATCTCAATTTTAACAGTGTTACTCTCTTACTGTGGCATGCGCTTGTCCATTTGTAATTAATCCAGAAAAAGTGGCACGCTATGTAAAATAGGTTGCCAACCCCTGTAATAGCATAATACATTTAAATAATAATTTAAACATATATTATCCATTACTTCTACTTGTTTTCTCTATCATACTGAGGGTACATTCATCATGATGAATCATTCTCTGTTTTCTAATCTTTTAGAATATTTTAAAGGTTTAAAAGAAATGAGCAAAAAGTAGGCATGTACTTCTCCCAGAAAAGTATTGGAACATTATAATAGAGAAAATTGTTGGGAAGAATATAGGAATAAAAATATTGGAATTTTGCAAGGAATTCCATAAGATATGGGGACAAAATTATTGTTGACAACACTCACACAAACTATGCCAACAGAAAAGCATCTTCTACTTTTTCTTTGAAATTAATGTGAGCTGAACAAAACTCTGTTGATGAAAATATTACTCAGTTTTAGAAGAGAAAAAAACATTTATTTAACATTGTAAATATTGTTTAATACTGCATTTTTGGGTGGTGGGGGTGTTTTTTTTAAAATTGTATTCATCATTAATACAGTAAAAACTGTTACGAGCGACCTTGGCTATGAGTGACCACCTGTCATTTCCAACCACAATCGTAATGCATGGATCGATTTTATTATATAAACACTGTCATGAGCGACCACCTGCTGAATGCCACCAGTGACCATGTTGTCTTGGCAAAATATGCATTTCAACTCTGCTATGAACGACTGCATTGCAAAAACAGGGATAAACTCCACTGAGCTTTATTTAATTTAATGACCGCTTATATGCCAAAAAAAAAAAAAAGAGGCTGGCAACCAGTATCTGAAATTTTGTAGATATGCTTATAGAGTTTTTTTATATGTTATTGTAAACCAGATTAAAGTAACTGCAGAATACATGTAGCCTGGTTCCTGGCCTTGTCGTAGTTACAAGTATAGGACCCAGTATCCAGCTCTATAAACGACCGTATTGCGAGAACTGAGACAGACACCAGTGAACTTTATGTAATCATTTGAAACAATGATCGCTTGAATAGTAAGGAATTTTCTGATAAAAAATTCGCACGAAAAGAACAAAACAAAACAAAACAAAAAAAACAAAAAAAGGATTAGGCTAATCTACATACCGCGAATTGCCATTGTAATTTCTGAAATTAAGGTAGTGGTCGCGTATTGTTTGTCTTTGAGTTAATCCGTATTGCATGGGGGTGAATAAGGTCTTTGTCTATTAAACCAGCAAGTGAGAATCATGTACGGGATTTGATTGATAGTGTTAAAGGCTTGTGATTTTTTTTTTTTTAATTTTTGTATTCCCGATGTTGCAGTGATTACATCCCAGTCACCAAGCCGTCATCTATTCAAGTTGGTGCGTCCAGGTTAAACACTTTGTTTATAGAGTTAATCCCTGTGTGTCTTCCTTGAATTAGGCTGTTGACTTTATGTCTCTGTGTAAATGATTCTGTTTCTGGATAAGATAACAGTTTCTTTTTATTTCATTAATTGTTAGATATGCAATGCACATGTATAGACTTTTCATATTTTCCCAAAGTATGGTCAAAACCATCTTTACAGTTTATTTTACAACTGAACACTAATAATGTTAACACCTAGTACCTTAATAACCATGAAATAACCTCTCATCTAAAATGAGACAAATTTTTACGCTGGAGAAAATAATTATTGTAACTGAAAGAAGTGAAAAAGAGCAGACCACTCGCAAATAGCGGTTTAAACGTTGGTGAAACAAATTTAGGGTGTTATAAAGGAGGAATAAATCAGAAACAATTTCATTTGCTAATACATGTGCATGTGATCTTCAAATGTAAATGTGATTTCATGTTTAATGATGGAACTATATCTTTATTGCTACATAAATGTATACAATATTTCAGCAAGAACATCTAATAAAGAATAAAATATTTACAGTGATTGTGGTTATTTTTCTTTAAATTGTTCTGGAACTGGATCTTGGAAACTGGTCTGTTTGTACAAACCTGTTATGACAGACTTTTTGTTGGCAGAAGGGGTGGTCTCTCATAACAGGTTTTACTGTACTGTTATTAAGCATGGAAAAGGCAAGCCATTCATGCTTAATGTCATTAGCAATTATATGAAATTAAGCATGGAAAAGGCATGCCTTGAATGTTTGATGTCCTTAGCAATTATATGGAATTAAGCATGGAAAAGGCAAGCTTTGCATGTTTGATGTTATTAGTACTTACATGTATATGGAATTAAACATGGAAAAGGCACACCTTGCACATTGAATGTCATTAGCAATTATATGGAATTATGCATGGAAAAGGCAAGCCTGGAGTGTTCAAAGTCATTAGCAATTATATGAAATTAAGGAAGGAAAAGGCAAGCCTTGAGTGTTCATTGTCAATAGCAATTAGAGGGAATTCAGCATGCAAAAGGCAAGCCTGCAGTGTTCATTGTCATTAGCAATTAGAGGGAATTAAGCATGAAAAAGGCAAGCATGGAGAGTTCATTGTCATTAGCAATCAGAGGGAATTAAGCATGGAAAAGGCAAGCCTTGTATGTTTGATGTTGTTAGCAATTACAGGGAATTAAGAATAGAAAAGGCAAGCCTTGTATGATGAATGTCCTTATATGGAAACCCTTATGGAAATGTGTATAGTAAGACCTCATTTCATTTTATTGAAAACTGTAACCAGGAACAAAGTCTCTTGTGCCATTCTGTACTAAAAATCTTAAATCTAAACATCTCATTTACTATTCCATAATAAAAAACAAACATAAATCTGATTTATTTCTGGCATAAATCAGTAATTATTTTGTCTAGTGTACCCACAACTACTTTCACAAAAGGGAATTCTTTTAGGTGTCTCAATATTGATGACCCTAAAACCATACATGCCAAATTTTCTGGGATCAAATCAGGGAATTCAATGTTCACAATCCGTGAGATTGGGTCCTAATCAGAGAGATCAGCATAACGATAATTTCTGTCATAACTTTAAGCATGAAAGTACACATGAATAATATTCAACTTTATCATTTTCTTACATGTTATTTTAACTATGCTTCACACATTTAAATTCATCTATGCAAGCACTGTTGAACTTGCAAACATATTTCTTTCTTTTCAAAGGCATATTTTCCTTTGAATCTGTTACCATATGTTTCAACATGGTACCAAAATTATTATATTTCAAATAGCTGAAGAACTGTTTTATACTTGTCAAGTTGCCTGCAAACTGTTATACATGACACATTATTCAATCTTGAAATATTGACAATTAAAACAACTTACATGTGTACAATAAATGCATCAGCATGTGTCGCACACCACAATCTGATTGGTTTTAGGTTGATAGCAGCTTCATTGACCTATTACAATAGTCATATACAATCGTAAATAGTCTAGTAAGTGTTGTTTTAGCTGGAAATACCTATGCTTGGCAGATATTGTTTTAACTGGCAATGCCTCTGCTTGCCAGAAACAATGCCTATGCTTAGCCGATATTGTTTTAGCTGGCAATACCCATGCTTGCCAGATATTGTTTTAGTCTGAAATACCTATGCTCCACAGATTTTGTGATTCCTGGAGCTTCTGTTGGCAAATCCAAATTGGTAGATCAAAAGATTAGGGCCAAAATCAAATGACTACTGGACAATCTGGGAGACTTGGCTTGTATGTTAAAACTGATGTAGGAGTTGTAAATCACCCTAGAACAGTACAGTACCATCACTCTATAATGTTTGTGATGAATTTTAAAACTGATGTAGGAGTTGTAAATCACCCTAGAACAGTACAGTACCATCACTCTATAATGTTTGTGATGAATTTTAAAACTGATGTAGGAGTTGTAAATCACCCAAAAACAGTACAGTACTATCACTCTATAATGTTTGTGATGTATTTTAAAACTGGCATAGGAGTTGTGAATCACCCTAGAATAGTACAGCAGCATATCACTATAATGCTATTCATGGAAGCCACAAAAGTGGACTGCCCGAGGTCATCTTGTAATATAATGAAATGGGATCCATCATCAAAACTGCCAAATAAAAGGATTCACCTTATACTGAGGTGTCCTACAGCAAATGAGTATACGTGTGTGTGTGTATGTATATATATAT